>OU744336.1:42653374-42885144 GCA_916610165.2 Gymnosoma rotundatum | reverse complement strand
TTACATGGAAAACTTAAAACTCATTTATCTCGGTAACTAAGCGTCCTAGGAGAAAAAGGGCTTTAATCTGTTATCACTATAAAAATTAAAAAAATAAAAAAATTCAATGTTGGACCAAAAAATTTCATTTTATCCCCAAAAATTGATTTTTTTTACATGGAAAACTTAAAACTCATTTATCTCGGTAACTAAGCGTCCTAGGAGAAAAAGGTCTTTAATCTGTTATCACTATAAAAATTAAAAAAATAAAAAAATGCAATGTTGGACCAAAAAATGTCATTTTATCCCCAAAAATTGATTTTTTTACATGGAAAACTTAAAACTCATTTATCTCGGTGACTAAGCGATCTAGGAGAAAAAGGGCTTTAATCTGTTATCACTATAATAATTAAAAAAATAAAAAATTCAATGTTGGACCAAAAAATTGCATTTTATCCCCAAAAATTGATTTTTTTTACATGGAAAACTTAAAACTCATTTATCTCGGTAACTAAGCGTCCTAGAAGAAAAAGGGCTTTAATCTGTTATCACTATAAAAATTAAAAAAATTCAATGTTGGACCAAAAAATTTCATTTTATCCCCAAAAATTGATTTTTTTTTACATGGAAAACTTAAAACTCATTTATCTCGGTAACTAAGCGTCCTAGGAGAAAAAGGGCTTTAATCTGTTATCACTATAAAAATTCAAAAAATAAAAAAATTCAATGTTGGACCAAAAAATTTCATTTTATCCCCAAAAATTGATTTTTTTTACATGGAAAACTTAAAACTCATTTATCTCGGTAACTAAGCGTTATAGGCGAAAAAGGGCTTTAATCTGTTATCACTATAAAAATTAAAAAAATAAAAAAATTCAATGTTGGACCAAAAAATTTTATTTTATCACCAAAAATTGATTTTTTTACATGGAATACTTAAAACTCATTTATCTCGGTAACTAAGCGTCCTAGAAGAAAAAGGGCTTTAATCTGTTATCACTATAAAAATTAAAAAATTCAATGTTGGACCAAAAAATTTCATTTTATCCCCAAAAGTTGATTTTTTTACATGGAAAACTTAAAACTCATTTATCTCTGTAACTAAGCGTTCTAGGAGAAAAAGGGCTTTAATCTGTTATCACTATAAAAATTAAAAAAATAAAAAATTCAATGTTGGACCAAAAAATTTCATTTTATCCCCAAAAATTGATTTTTCTACATGGAAAACTTAAAACTCATTTATCTCGGTAACTAAGCGTCCTAGAAGAAAAAGGGCTTTAATCTGTTATCACTATAAAAATTAAAAAAATAAAAAATTCAATGTTGGACCAAAAAATTTCATTTTATCCCCAAAAATTGATTTTTCTACATGAAAAACTTAAAACTCATTTATCTCGGTAACTAAGCGTTATAGGCGAAAAAGGGCTTTAATCTGTTATCACTATAAAAATTAAAAAAATAAAAAATTCAATGTTGGACCAAAAAATTTCATTTTATCCCCAAAAATTGATTTTTTTTACACGGAAAACTTAAAACTCATTTATTTCGGTAACTAAGCGTCCTAGGAGAAAAAGGGCTTTAATCTGTTATCACTATAAAAATTAAAAAAATTCAATGTTGGACCAAAAAATGTCATTTTATCCCCAAAAATTGATTTTTTTTACATGGAAAACTTAAAACTCATTTATCTCGGTAACTAAGCATCCTAGGAGAAAAAGGGCTTTAATCTGTTATCACTATAAAAATTAAAAAAATAAAAAAAATTCAATGTTGGACCAAAAAATTTCATTTTATCCCCAAAAATTGATTTTTTTTACGTGGAAAACTTAAAACTCATTTATCTCGGTAACTAAGCGTTCTAGGAGAAAAAGGGCTTTATTCTGTTATCACTATAAAAATTAAAAAAATAAAAAAATTCAATGTTGGACCAAAAAATTTCATTTTATCCCCAAAAATTGATTTTTTCACATGGAAAACTTAAAACTCATTTATCTCGGTAACTGAGCGTCCTAGGAGAAAAAGGGCTTTAATCTGTTATCACTATAAAAATTAAAAAATAAAAAAATTCAATGTTGGACCAAAAAATTTCATTTTATCCCCAAAAAATTGATTTTTTTTACATGGAAAACTTAAAACTCATTTATCTGGGTAACTAAGCGTCCTAGGAGAAAAAGGGCTTTAATCTGTTATCACTATAAAAATTAAAAAATTCAATGTTGGACCAAAAAATTTCATTTTATCCCCAAAAATTGATTTTTTTTACATGGAAAACTTAAAACTCATTTATCTCGGTAACTAAGCGTCCTAGTAGAAAAAGGGCTTTAATCTGTTATTACTATAAAAATAAAAAAATAAAAAAATTCAATGTTGGACCAAAAAATTTCATTTTATCCCCAAAAATTGATTTTTTTTACATGGAAAACTTAAAACTCATTTATCTCGGTAACTAAGCGTCCTAGGAGAAAAAGGGCTTTAATCTGTTATCACTATAAAAATTAAAAAAATAAAAAAATTAAATGTTGGACCAAAAAATTTCATTTTATCCCCAAGAATTGATTTTTTTTTACATGGAAAACTTAAAACTCATTTATCTCGGTAACTAAGCGTCCTAGGAGAAAAAGGGCTTTAATCTGTTATCACTATAAAAATTAAAAAAATAAAAAAATTCAATGTTGGACCAAAAAATTTCATTTTATCCCCAAAAATTGATTTCTTTTACATGGAAAACTTAAAACTCATTTATTTCGGTAACTAAGCGTCCTAGGAGAAAAAGGGCTTTAATCTGTTATCACAATAAAAATTAAAAAAATAAAAAAATTCAATGTTGGACCAAAAAATTTCATTTTATCCCCAAAAATTGATTTTTTTTACATGGAAAACTTAAAACTCATTTTTCTCGGTAACTAAGCGTTCTAGGAGTAAAAGGGCTTAATCTGTTATCACTATAAAAAATAAAAAAATTCAATGTTGGACCAAAAAATTTCATTTTATCCCCAAAAATTGATTTTTTTTTTACATGGAAAATTTAAAACTCATTTATCTCGGTAACTAAGCGTCCTAGGAGAAAAAGGGCTTTAATCAGTTCTCACTATAAAAATTAAAAAAATTCAATGTTGGACCAAAAAATTTCATTTTATCCCCAAAAATTTATTTTTTTTACATGGAAAACTTAAAACTCATTTTTCTCGGTAACTAAGCGTCCTAGGAGAAAAAGGGCTTTAATCTGTTATCACTATAAAAATTAAAAAAATTCAATGTTGGACCAAAAAATTTCATTTTATCCCCAAAAATTGATTTTTTTTTTTACATGGAAAACTTAAAACTCATTTATCTCGGTAACTAAGCATCCTAGGAGAAAAAGGGCTTTAATCTGTTATCACTATAAAAATTAAAAAAATAAAAAAATTCAATGTTGGACCAAAAAATTTCATTTTATCCCCAAAAATTGATTTTTTTTTTTTACATGGAAAACTTAAAACTCATTTATCTCGGTAACTAAGCATCCTAGGAGAAAAAGGGCTTTAATCTGTTATCACTATAAAAATTAAAAAAATAAAAAAATTCAATGTTGGACCAAAAAAATTTCATTTTATCCCCAAAAATTGATTTTTTTTACATGGAAAACTTAAAACTCATTTATTTCGGTAACTAAGCGTCCTAGGAGAAAAAGGGCTTTAATCTGTTATCACTATAAAAATTAAAAAAATAAAAAAATTCAATGTTGGACCAAAAAATTTCATTTTATCCCCAAAAATTGATTTTTTTTACATGGAAAACTTAAAACTCATTTATCTCGGTAACTAAGCGTCCTAGGAGAAAAAGGGCTTTAATCTGTTATCACTATAAAAATTAAAAAAATAAAAAAATTCAATGTTGGACCAAAAAATTTCATTTTATCCCCAAAAATTGATTTCTTTTACATGGAAAACTTAAAACTCATTTATTTCGGTAACTAAGCGTCCTAGGAGAAAAAGGGCTTTAATCTGTTATCACAATAAAAATTAAAAAAATAAAAAAATTCAATGTTGGACCAAAAAATTTCATTTTATCCCCAAAAATTAATTTTTTTTACATGGAAAACTTAAAACTCATTTTTCTCGGTAACTAAGCGTTCTAGGAGTAAAAGGGCTTAATCTGTTATCACTATAAAAAATAAAAAAATTCAATGTTGGACCAAAAAATTTCATTTTATCCCCAAAAATTGATTTTTTTTTACATGGAAAACTTAAAACTCATTTATCTCGGTAACTAAGCGTCCTAGGAGAAAAAGGGCTTTAATCAGTTCTCACTATAAAAATTAAAAAAATTCAATGTTGGACCAAAAAATTTCATTTTATCCCCAAAAATTGATTTTTTTTACATGGAAAACTTAAAACTCATTTTTCTCGGTAACTAAGCGTCCTAGGAGAAAAAGGGCTTTAATCTGTTATCACTATAAAAATTAAAAAAATTCAATGTTGGACCAAAAAATTTCATTTTATGATTTTTTTTACATGGAAAACTTAAAACTCATTTATCTCGGTAACTAAGCATCCTAGGAGAAAAAGGGCTTTAATCTGTTATCACTATAAAAATTATAAAAATAAAAAAATTCAATGTTGGACCAAAAAATTTCATTTTATCCCCAAAAATTGATTTTTTTTTACATGGAAAACTTAAAACTCATTTATCTCGGTAACTAAGCGTCATAGGAGAAAAAGGGCTTTAATCTGTTATCACTATAAAAATTAAAAAAAATAAAAAAAATTAATTTTGGACCAAAAAATTTCATTTTATCCCCAAAAATTGATTTTTTTTACATGGAAAACTTAAAACTCATTTATCTCGGTAACTAAGCGTCCTAGGAGATAAAGGGCTTTAATCTGTTATCACTATAAAAATAAAAAAAATAAAAAAAATCAATTTTGGACCAAAAAATTTCATTTTATCCCCAAAAATTAATTTTTTTTTTACATGGAAAACTTAAAACTCATTTATCTCGGTAACTAAGCGTCCTAGGAGAAAAAGGGCTTTAATCCGTTATCACTATTAAAATTAAAAAAATAAAAAAATTCAATGTTGGACCAAAAAATTTCATTTTATCCCCAAAAATTGATTTTTTTTACAAAAACTTAAAACTCATTTATCTCGGTAACTAAGCGTCCTAGGAGAAAAAGGGCTTTAATCTGTTATCACTATAAAAATTAAAAAAATTCAATGTTGGACCAAAAAATGTCATTTTATCCCCAAAAATTGATTTTTTTTTACATGGAAAACTTAAAACTCTTTTATCTCGGTAACTAAGCGTCCTAGGAGAAAAAGGGCTTTAATCCGTTATCACTATTAAAATTAAAAAAATAAAAAAATTCAATGTTGGACCAAAAAATTTCATTTTATCCCCAAAAATTTATTTTTTTTACATGGAAAACTTAAAACTCATTTATCTCGGTAACTAAGCGTTCTAGGTGAAAAAGGGCTTTAATCTGTTATCACTATTAAAATTAAAAAAATAAAAAAATTCAATGTTGGACCAAAAAATTTCAATTTATCCCCAAAAATTGATTTTTTTTACATGGAAAACTTAAAACTCATTTTTCATTTTTTTAACAAGAAATATCGAAATTAAAGGCTGAATCCGTATAGGCCGTGATTTTTACGTCAAATGTCTTATTTTTTCTACCGTAAGAGATACACACTCTCCGTGTATTTATTTTTTCACCATTTCCTGAAAGACTGTAACCAAGACTACAATCTATTTATAATAAGCCTTTTTAGAAATGCTTTTGTATTTCTATCAATTTCTTTTAAGGGCTGCCAGCAGCAGAGAGTAAAAATGGTACAAGAATTAAGGGACGCTCTTTGTTTATTTCCCATATAATTTCATGTTCTTAAATGTTTTGCAGCTGATAGCCCTGGTTTAATATCATGTAATAATAAATGTTTTAAAGCATTAGTATTCTTCCCATTCCCATCTAACATTTTTAATCTTTAGCCGCTTTTAATTTTTTTTCCACTTGGATTTTAAATTACAAATATTTAAGCTTTTGCATTTGATGCACTCCTCCTTGATGACATAAAGATCACATAATTCAAATTAAATTGCGTAGAAAGTAGTAGCGTTTCCATTTGTGTCTTTTAATCATAGTCAAAAAAATAAAACTTTAATTTTTTTTATTTGTGTTTGTGTTTGTGTTTTTTTTTTTTTTTTTTTTTTTTTTGAAAAATTTTAGATAATCACATTTTAATAATTGCAAAAATCCTGGTTCAAGTGCAATATCAAATTATTTATTTCGTACAGAAATGCTATCATCTCACGTTAAAGTTCGTTGGTAATTATCAACGAGGACAAACAAAAAATTGAGAATTTATTAAACACAAAGTTTTCTTTTTTTTATTTTGATTATAAAAAATACTGTAATCAATTACAATTATTAAGCAAACGAACTAAAAAATTCCAGCTTTGCTTTTAAAATTTCATAAAGGTCATTCTATTCAAAAAACTTTTTCTTAGCAGTTACCACCCATTAGCGCTGCTAAATGAAAAGAATTAAGAAAATAATGAGACAGATACTTAAACTAATGTCTCAGCAGTTAAGTTATTATTTTGCCGGAAATGATAACACAATTAAAATAAAAATTAAGTATTTTTCACTATTAAATCAAAACCGATCTTTACGTCTGATAGTCAATTTTATACCATTCACACAGGTAGAAAAGGGTGTATCTAAGTTTGTAATTCTTACAAAAGACATTTCCGATTCCACAAAGTATATATATTCCGATTTTTTATTTATAGCGAAGTTGATTGAGCGGTGTCCGTCTTTCCTTCCCTTTATATTCATGTTAAAATCAACCTTTCAAAGCACTAGATGAGCTAGAAAAGATTTTATTCAATATGTCAATCACGCTGTTCTGTACGAAAATCCTCCTTTAAAACAAAATATGCTTTCTTACTGTTTTCAAATGTGCTGAATACGAATCTGAAGTCAGATTCTGTCTATCACGCACAGTTTCTTGAGAAATTCTAGTTTTTTATCCAAAAATGTGAGTTTTTTGTAAATTTGACGAATTTTTTTTGGCATCAAAACATAGTGAAAAAAATTCAAAGACCCGATGATTTTGAGCGCAATAAAGTATATTTGAACAAAAAAAAATTGATGGGAATATTACAAGTGGTTGAAGAAATATGGCGAAATGTTTTTTTCCTGTACATTTTTACATTTTTACATTTTTTTTGTGGTATTCTTTTCATTCAAATCCCTACCTGCCCCCCTTTCACCCTCAATACCCCAACTCCCCCCCTCCCACTCAGCCGCTTTCTTGTCATTATTTTCTTCTAGGATTTGATTAGTACTCTCAAGGCTTTTGCTCCAAGTTTCTCCTCTTGTCTCTCAAAATCAGAGGGTGATAGAATTTTTTTGAGTTCAGATTGGGACTCAGCACACCTGAAAACATGAGAAACAGTCAAAATGGTTCAAGGGAGGGGAAAAAAATTTTTTTTGCAGAACAGTGTCATCAGAAACAGTTTCTAATATTTTGCTTTGTACAGTGTGCAAGATCAGTCCATGCCCTTCGATTCAACTATGCCTACCTTTTATTTTTTTTTTATATTTTTTTTTTTTCAACTTTAGTTTGTATGTATGTATTTAGTTTGGTCAATGCTTATGATAAAAATTAATGAAAAAAGAAAAAAATTGGTGAGCTTTCACCTGATACAACAACCTTTTCATCTATTTAGGTGGGACAACAACACCCGTTTATTACTAGCAAATCGCGTCATTCTAAAAATTCTAATAACAGTACTTCTTTGTATTTATTATATGTGCTGCCCCACTCTATATTTGGCGAGTTGCAGTCACAGCCTATGATTAATACAAAACCTCTATTCCTGCAGAAACTGCGACGTTTTCCACCACCAGCGACGGATGTCTAGAAGCTATGCTGATGCAATAAATAATGATGAACCGCTGCCAAATATTACCACATTAAGACTGTGCGCTTTTTTTGGAGAGTGTTCAACCCGCAATCAGTCTCTTTGCCTAATTACAAACATTTCGCAAATTTGGGGAAGTTTTGGTTACTTATTCGCACTGGTCAGAATATTTCATTAACAGCCCGAGACTTTTGTTCGTAAATAGTTTTAAATTCTTAAAATTTTAATTTTAGCATCTATGTAGCATATCCATAGCTTCCTTTCTGTATATCAAAAAATACCGCCAGCGTCTTCCCAAAAATGTGATGTATTCTATTAATTTTGTCTTTGACATAAACGCAGCTTATTTATTTCAATTACATTTCAATGTCGTTTCAAATTATTAAAATTATTTTGTATTAATACTTAAAGCTTTTGTCCCGTAGTCAGCTCATCCTGTCTTATGTGCTTAATATTTCTTGAAAAATATATATATTTTTTTTAAATAACTATCATTTTATTTCTGAAAAAATAGTTATGTATTTTTAATGCCAGATTGGCTTTAAATGTTTTTCCTTACAACTGTTTACTCGTACATTAGTTAAAGGTATTTCTTGACTAATTTGGCACGTTTTTATTTTATATTTTTTTGACACGCTTTTGTTTTTCGATAGACACATTAATGTTGCGTAACATTTCTCTGCAGTATTAAAAAAATATGTGCTAGTGATTCTTACTACAGCTTAATCCTACATCTTGCTTCTTATACATACTTTACTTAAGTTAACTTCCTGCTTTTGAAAGCTAATTTCACGTTTGACCTACTCAACGTATTTGTGATTTCTCTAGACAAAAACCGCTGCCACATTAACCAAAATGAACATGTGGTTAAAGCAGTAAATAGTATTTGATTTCAAGGATATAAAGTGAGCAAAAAAGTAAAATGCATGGGATGGGAAGGGAAGAGAAGGGAAGAGAAGGGAAGGGAAACCTCCATCGAGATTAAACAAAGGCAGAAGTAAAAGTATAATTTCGTATCAATCTTAGTTATACTTCTTCACCTACAGCACAATAAACTTAAAAGGTATTTGAATCAAGTAAATACACAGAAAAAAAAAGACTTGTTGTAAATTGGATTTGTCCATAAAGGTGATTATTTGTAATTTGGTGGGAATTACTAATTGAATAAAATACTCGTAACTACTTTAAAAAATTAAAGCAGGACTTTCAATACTCGTATAAAATATATAATTATTAGTTAATTATATGTTCCATATTTTTTATTTATGAAATAAATTACCGTATTATTAGTATTATGTATTAGAGAACTCACATTATTTAATTCAGCCTCACAAGTCGGCCTTTCTTTATAATCTCGATTACTTCTTTTTTAAGTTTTCATTTCCATTCGAAAATGAAATATTATTTATTTATTTATTTATTTTAAATATATTTTATAAATCAATTCATAAAATATACTAAGGCGCCGGGTGACTAGACCATATGCGCACACAAAGGAAAAAACTATTTTAAAATTTATAAAAAATTATATACTAAATGCAAATAGGTTATGAATATTGAAACTAACTAAACATCTTGAATTCCATGGCTTCGAAGACTACGCCTAACAAGAGGTAAATACGCGCAAGTCGTGCAGTCCAAAATCACATCCAGTCAATCACTAATCTTAGAGATCGGACAATCGGTCAAGATATGATCCACCGACAAAACGACATCACAGTTAACACACCTAGCTGGGTCCATATGATTAAAATAATGTTGACTATTGAAGAGAGCCTTGCCAACTCTAAGCCGACTCAACATTACGCAATCAGATCTAGAAAAGTTAGAGTTATATGTGGGTCTTGGCCGTGTAGGGTAAAGTTGTTTTTGGATACTTCGAAACTGATTAAAAATTACTTTCGGCGTACATGGAATGTCAGTTATTTCCGGAAGAGCTAGAGCACTTTTGGCTACTCTGTCCGCATACTCGTTACCTTCAATACCAATATGTGATGGGACCCATAAAATTAATACTTCTGGACTAACACTGGGCAACTTAATGATGGAGCTGTAAGTCCCCTTAGGGTTTTTTTCCAACGTTTTAATAACACTGAGACTGTCAGTGCAAATAATTGTTTTGACCTTCTTCTCACTTGCAAAAGCTATGGCAGCTTTGACAGCCCCCAATTCAGCAACAAAAACACCCACATTGTCTGGCAGACGAGCTTTGAAAATCACCTCAAAACATCCTAGTCCAAGTTGCTTGACCACTGAGTATGTATTTACGCCATTATTAAAGGAACCATCCGTATAAATAATCATTTCAGGACGAAAAGATTCAATTTTTTCCTTAAGACCTTTCCTAAAAACAAAGCTATTTATGTGGTTTTTGTTATAAAAACTTAAGCTTGAATCCGTCAAAGCAACATTAACTATCAAAGACGTTCCATTAGGTTTAGTTGGTAAAAAAAGGTTATGCCTCTTAAGTAGCATGACAATATTTCTGATAGACGAAGGGTAACAAATGTCATGGGACTGTAGATGTTTCCAAAAAATTTCATGCAGTCCATCTGATGGAAGTGTTATAGCTCTCGATGCCATTCCGACAGAACTCTTTTCCAAAATATATTTAAAGTTTTGGTAACCAGCCTCAAGACGAAGTTGTTCCAAATGCGTTGTTCTTAGTAAGCCAGATGCAGTTCTGTAACAGTTATTGATAGCAGTGTCTAACATTTTAAGGTTTTTCTTTGAAGTCCATCCGTAAATAGTGATTCCATGAAGCAAAACACCGGTAACCAGAGATCGACATATCTCAATTGCAGTATTAAAATGTGGCCCTTTATTTCGTGAGCAAATTAGTTTAAGCAGGTTATTAATTTTGCTCAACTTAGATAAAAGATATTTCACATGTGTGTTCCACAATAAACTCCTAGTGAACAATAAGCCCAACACTCTCATTTGGTCAGCAACAGTAATATCGATGTCTCTGATATTTATGGTATTAATAGCGCATTCTCGTTTTCTGCAAACATGAAAAACCTCCGCCTTCTTAATCGGAATAATAGCACCTCTATCCTTTGCCCACTTGTGAACAACTATATCAAAATTTTTTAAATTAAGGCGAACATCATTATCATCATCTCCTGAAGCAATCGCAAAAATATTATCTGCATAAATTCCAATGTAGTCAAATCCAGGATAATTTTCAACAGCCTTTGCCAGAGAGTTAGCATAAATAGTGAATAAAAGAACAGATAATGGTGACCCTTGCGGAACCCCATTATCAATTGCATTACTTCCTGAGAAATAGCCATCAACTCTAACAGTAACCATACGATTAGAAAGAAACGAGTTAGTAAGTTCCATTATGTTATTAGGTACACCCCACTTATTCATCTCTTGAATTACAAAAAACGACACAACTTTGTCAAAAGCTTTTTCTATATCTTCTGATATAACCAAACTATGAAGACGAGCTTTCAGATTACTGCGCAATGTTTCTTCCATCTGATGGCATATAGTGTGAACTCCATGTCGAGGAATGAAAGCGTGTTGGATTTTCGAAACATATAACTCTGTTACCCTCCAGAACCTTTTCGCCAAAATTTTTTCCAAAACTTTGGATAAAACTGGTAACAAAGATATAGGACGATATCCCTCTAAGCTACCAGGATCCTTTCCAGGTTTAGGAATAGGAACTAAAACTGCTGTCTTCCAATCTTGGGGAAACACTCCTTTAGCCAAAATGTTGTTATACAAATTACACAAGCGATATTTTAACTCTTTAGGAGAATTTTTGATCATCAAATAGGTTATCTTATCTCGTGCCGGTGTAGAACCTTTTAACGTCCTCATAATGCTGTCAAGTTCAAAAATAGATATTTCATACGCCAAAAAAGTGTGTTCATCACCATGTTGAGAAAGATTTCCAACATCAAAATTCCTTTTTGCTAAAACAATATTATTATCAAGCACAGTATCAGAACTAATAGAAGTCCAATATTCAGCAAATTTTTGTGCAATTGTTTCCGGGTGCGAGTAGGTGTTATTGTTTATAAATATAGGAGGGAAATTATTTATCCTTTTAGACCTAATAGTATTAACTTTTCTCCATAGGTAACGGACATCCATTTGTGGTTTTAAGGAGTTCAAAAAATTTTCCCAAGTACGCTTTTTGGCCAATTTGCACTCTCTTTTAACTTTCGCGCACATTCTTTTATATTCTAAACAGTTCATGCGATTGCGACACCTTTTAAAAACTCTCCAAGCTATCTGTCGGGACCTAATAAGCTTCGAAATAAAGGAATTAAACCAAATAGGAGTGTTTTTGTCTTTTGGACCTGTGGTAAGCGGTATGCTTTCATTAGCCGATTTTCTGATTATGCGTTTAATTTGGGCAGCTTCCTTATTTATATTGGAAGCTACTGGAAACACTTTACTCACATGGACAACTTTCTGAGCAAAGAGTGACCAATTTGCTTTGGTGTCATAAAATCGTGCCGGAAAAAGTTTTTTAATGTTTACAAAATTATTGGTTACTTTAATAGGGAAATGATCACCAACTTCAGGCATAGGCAAACAACTCCACGCTAGAATAGGTGTTAAATCGATACTGGCCATTGTAACATCCACGCATGTAAGGGTGTTTCTGGTGTTAAACAGGGTTGGTGATCCATTGTTCAAGATTACTAATTTTTTTTCATTAGCGAAATCTTCCCAAATCCTTCCGCTATTAGAGGTATTCTTTGAGCCCCATAGAACATTCTGCGAATTTAAGTCACCCATCAAGAGATGATGGACGCCATTGGCCGGTAAGATGTTGTTGACCATAGAAGCAGATAAAGTTAAGTCACACTCTTTATAAATATTAGTAATATGGATTTCTGTATTGCATTGGATTATTATTTTTTGAAAAAGCAGATCACCAGTGGATAAGATATGTTGACTAACATTGATGTTGTTTTTAATTAACAAAGCAATACCAGCCTTTGAGTACAAATAATCCTTATTGTGGTGATAAACTTTATAACCAGGTATGTGCAGTAGATGCCGATTTTTGCTCGTAATATGCGTCTCTTGAAGCGCAATAATATTCGGCTTATGTTTAGCTATAAGAAGTTCAAGAGCGTACTTATGGTTAATAAAGCCTTGAATGTTCCACTGTAAAATATTAAGTTCAATATTCATAAAAAAAAAAAAAAAAATTATTCATCATCCTTGCCACTAGTTTTAGTCTTTTGAATTTTCTTTAAAGTTTTAGGTGTAATTATAACGTTCATCTCAGGAAAATTTTTATATAACTCCGATGTTGGAGAAAAATTTGCATCTCTATTTGCTCTATAAGAAGAGCATAATCCCAAACTGTCGTTTATATCATCAATAATAATATCTTCAGTAAGATGTAAATCGTTGTTTAAACAAGAAGAAACGTTACGGTTAACTGATGTGTTGCCATCACAAAAAAATTGTTCATCAATGGAAATAGTATCCGTTTCAAAATTACTAAATGTGTTAAACGTTTCGTTTTGTGTTTTGAGGTTTAATTTAGAATGATCACACTTTTGGACTGTTTTTTGATTATCTTGAGATAAATTATGTACAAAAACACCTGTTGTCGTAGTTTGCAGTGAAGTTGAGTTAATATTTTTATCTCTTATATATGAATCAGAAGAACTTGTGTTGTCATTTGAAACTAGTGCATTACTGTTATTTTTCAATATGAAATTTGAATTTTCCTTTTGTTTACTTGTATAATGTAAATTATCACCTTTCTTATTGTTTGATTTTATCGTTGTTGCTGCCGGTTTAACACTCAAAACTTGTGCATACGTTTGCATAATTTTTGTTTTCTTAGGAAAAGGTTTTAAAGTATTTAGTGCAGGATTTTCATTAAAAATTTCCCACGCTTCACGGTTTGTACATCTTCTTGAAATTCGCAGGTAATTGATTGATTTATATTTCCAAAAAGTTGGACAATTCGGATCATTTGATGGATGGCTCTCTAATTGGCAATTAACGCAGTACTTCCTAGTGCATAGTTCATGAGGTGATGGTTCTCCACATTCCTTACAAATTTCAATATTCCGGCATCGTTTTATGGTGTGACCTAATCTTTGACAATTACGGCATTTCATTGGATTTGGAATATATTCTTCGACGATAACTCTCTCCCATCCGAGCTTAAGGGTTTCAGGACGATATATCAAATCAAAAGTTATAACTGCTGCACCAGTTGGTTTAAAATCTTTTCCATCAAGCTTAGTCATTTTCCGTACTTCAACAACTTTTTGAGATTTGAGCGAATCTAGAAGTTCTTCTTCGGAAATGTCAATGATTTTCCTGGAAAAAATGCGTCCTTGGATAGTATTAAGAGTTTTGTGAGGGACTATTTTAACTGGAATGGAATCAATATAGTTCGCCTTTATATACAGCTCAGCTATTTTCCTATTTGGTACTTTGATTAAAAGGTCGCCACTTCTCATTTCAGTGACTTCTAAACGTTCCTTGCTTATAAAATTGAGCCCTCGTTCAACTTGGAAAACATTATAGGAAGCAAGAGGAGGAACTGTACTATCTTGTTTTGTTGGAACAGTGGAAGCAACTAAATAACGTGGAAGATGCTGTTCATTAGATGAGGTTTCCGGTAAAGGCACAAAATCATCAGAACGTAGCCGTTTGTTTCTGCTTGATTTAGTTTTAACGGTCAAGGAATCTAATTCCCTGAACCGATTATAATTTGGGGGGTGAACCCCGTTCATAGCGTTAGCAGATTACACTATAACTATAACTTTTAAATTCGCCAAAAAACACAAACAAATGTCAAATTGTTTCAAAAAGTTAAAAATATTATAATAATTTTAAGTTTTTACTTTTTTTTCTTTTTTCCAATAAACTATTGACAAAAAAATACACAGTCACTCGGAATGAGAAAACAAAACAATGTTTCTACGGCGAATGCCCGACAACGACTGAAAATGAAATATACTTTAGAAATGTAAAACAAATTCACCGTTCCTTTTTTTATTTACTAAAATAATTTTTTAATTTTATAACTGTATAAAGAATGTCAATAATTCGAATTCGCTTAAGTTCACTGGCATACAATCATGTGTAAAACTGTAGTGCCTTATTGTTTCTAAGCTTTTGTAATGGATCTTAATTTCGTCCATGGTAATGAAATGAGCTAAAACCTTCTTTCCGTGGCTGATAATCCTCGTCACCACTCCTTTTAAATGTTCATACAGCTGCATAATCGTGAATAAGAAATTAGGGCACTAGTCTCATCATTAGCTTTTCTAAGTCCGCTTTCAGTTTCTGCTCATCTAATAAATTAAAAACAACTCCGTAATCTGTACTTACATTAATCTGTAATGCCTATAAAAATATGGCAAGTGCGATTCTTCTAGAATAAAGTATAAGACTCTGAATTTAAGAACGTACTTATCAAGCCCTGAATTATGTGTTTAAGCTTTAATAGAACCTGTAACTCGTTTCATTAAATAAAGTGAGAAATTTTTTATCTAAAAATTATTACTATAATTTTGTTTTTTAAACAGGGTGAGCTAAAGTGAATAATATGATATATAATATAGAATAATAAAATGACTCATGAATTCCTACTATAACTCACGCAGTGTAAAACAATATTACTATAATTTTTTTATGTGAGAAATTTCTCACTTTACTTAGAGAAATGAGGTACTGCTTATTCGAATGTAATTTTTTTTACTTTCTAAATTCTTGAGTTCACTTTGATTTTTTAAGTGTAGTGCGGTATTAACCGCACGTATATTTTTAATCGCACTTGTGACAAAAACTAAAAAGAATTTACTAACTCTCATCAAATTATTAAACTATTGGGACCCCTTAGACATCATCTACAAACTTTATACTTGTTGTTATAGCGTAGTTAGTAATACATTTTCGTTGAAAATTTTAACCGTCTGTCTAAAACAAAAATATGGCCATAACATTAAATTGCATTAACTATTGGAACCCCCTTATATTCCATCTTAAAACTTTATAGTTGTTGTTATATCTTTGTAGCATAGCTAGCTCGTTGTTAATTTTAACCGTTGTCCACAACTGTTCAGCATTTTGGCAATATATATCAAATTACAGAAACAATAGGGCACCCTTTAATTTCCAGATTCAAATTTTATACTTGCTGTTTAAGTAGACTTAACAATCAGTGTGTTTGTAAATTTCTGTCTATACCCTGCAGGAGATCGAACTAGTATTAAACGAGTATTGTACTAGTACTAAAATCACCAGTACTAGTTCCCAACTGTAAACTTTCCTATACCATCTTAATGCTCAAATTAACATTGAGTGTGTTAGGAAAATTACTAGTACCATTGGTACTAGATGGATACTAGGCGAATACTAGTACTATTAGTACTAGATGAGTACTAGTATAATTGATTCTAGGTAGATACTAGTACAATTAGTTCTTTATGAATAACTAGTATTATTGGTTTTAAATAAGAACTGGTACAATGGATTCAAAGTGGATGTAAGTGCCATTTCTTCTAGTCGGATACAATTAGTTCTGCATTAGGAACTGATTTAAAGCAAATAAATTTTTATGCAATTTGGTTTCCAAAACATTTTTTACTTTTTTAAGCTGATTCTCTATTCCTAAATAGTAAAAAGTGCCTGATGAAACACTTCGGATTTCAATTTTGTTCGTTTTTCCAAACAGATCTTTTAGAGATAGCAAAACAACCAAGCCTTCCTCAGAGAAAATTGACAGCAAATTTAACACAACTTATTGTGGGTTTGTTCTGTATAAACCATTTCTTTAACTTTTTTCAAAGACTGATTTGATAATTCGTAATCTTTTTTCGGTAGGTTAATTATATCAATTATTTTTTCTTTAAAGTATAGTTCAAGTCGATTTACAACTTCTTCACAAATTCAATTCTTTCGAGGATTTTCATTGCACAGTATTCAATTTTTTTGCACAGAAATTTATTTTTTTAATTTTTAAAAAAAAATCTATTTGTGTTACACATTTTAACATTTTTGTTTGTTTTGAGCTCTTGAAGCAATTTCCGGGATTTTCAACGTGTTGTTTAGGGCACACTCATTCCACTAGCAATTTTGTACAACTTGAGTTACGTTTTTATCCACCATATACCAAAATCTTTTATTATTTGATACTTCACCATAAACTAAACAATTAACTTTCTGTATTTTAAGAAGAAAATATATAGTCCTTGAAAAATTCCACAATATTATTCCATAATTTCAACTACATGCAGGTATTAAATATTGTGTTACTTCACTCAACGTCGAAAAATAACTTCAGTATTTTAATAAAAGATCGCTGGTTTTACATTCGAACATCAATGTTAAACAAAAAACATGTTGTAAAAATTTTTAAATTACCTTTTAATTTAATTTTTTTTAAATATACCGTTTTACACACAAGTAAATCGAGGTTTACTTATATAATTGTTTTAAATTTGTTATAACAACTAAAAAAACAAATGACAAAGGCGAATTAGCAAAATAATATGAAATTCCGCAAGTCAAATCAATCTACAAATGAACTACTTGAAGTATTAGTATTTTTCTATATATATTCTATCACCTTTTGAACTAGTGCTTGCTGTACTAGTAATGGTACCAGTAGTTTAAAAACAATTAACGCTTATCCTCCTGCAGGCTAACGATTCAACAGTTTGGCCATATACATCAAATTATAGCCACTATTGTAATACCCTTTAATATATAATTTTAAATATTTACACTTCTTCTTATACCAAACAAAGTAGTAGACATTCTGCCCAATTTTCAAGTGCCTGTATATAATTAATTAAAAGATACTTCCATATAGGTCAAAATACATTAATTTTGGAAACACTCTTTAATTTTTTTATCCAAATTATAAACCTGTTTATGTAGCGGGCCTAGCAAAATAACCAACTAACATCAACTATTGGGACACCCTTTTATTTCCAAATCCTAATTTTATATTTATTGTTAAAGCGCATTGGGCAATTCAGGTTCATTGCAATTTTCAAGCGTCTTTCTACAGCTGTTCAAAAGTATGGCCATATACATTAAATTAAATGAACTATTGGGTCACTCTTTATTTTATAATTTTAAATATTATAACTTGTTACTAAAACGGTCATAGCCATCGGCATTCTGCCTTATTTGCAAGTTTTGTCTATATATAATGATTCAAAAGATAGACTTTTAAAGGTCAGTTTACGGCACCTGTGGGACACCCTTTAATTTTTAGATTTATTTTTGTATTATTTTTTTTTCATTGGGATCACAGTATTTTAATTTTAAAGTGGTGCCCTTTATACTTCCTAATACACGTAAACAACATGTATGTTTATGGGGACACCTGTTAATATTTACGATGAACTGAATGAACTAAACTGAATGAAATGAACTGTTTTTAATTCAAGATCAATCTTGAATAAAATAAAAAAAAATAAAAATCTCAAAATGACTGAGTTATGGAGGCACAAATATAAAAAAGCAGCATTCAGTCGAATTGATAATCTTCTTTTTTTAATTCGGTTAAAAATAGCGCCTTTTTTTCCACAAAAATTTACATTTTTCTATTTTCCTTAAATGTCCCCTGTCAAATACATATTTACTGAAACAGCTTGTTGAAATTGGATTTTTGATAGCTGTATGCTTACATGCGAATTTGTACAGGACCTGGTCCTAAGACTACCGTGCCTTGGGATAAAGAAATTCTCTTGCTTAAACCATAAGTAAACTCAATAAAATTAATGTATTTTAAGTAAAAAAAAGAAATCTAATATTAAATCATTTTTATTTTTTAAGCGATAATACTGAGTTTTTCGTAACGTCACACAGAGGAGTATTTGACCCAAAAAGCTGGCCAAAATTATTAAGCGTGGTTTTTGTTTTAAAAGTTTAACTTTTTTGATAGTTTTAGCTTTAGTTTGATAAAAAAAAGGTAGTGGCAGATTTTTATTGGGTTAGTGTTATTTTTGACACCCCCCACCCACCAATCACCCACCCAACCACTATTTAGAACTTTGTTTTTTTTTCATTTTGAAGAGAATTTATTTTTATATATTTGTTGTGTATTTTTAGAAAAATTATTTATTATTACGTATGCCGTTCTCCCCCTCGCATTCCGCCAAAATTTGATTTGCAACTGTACTTTATTCTAAGAGCAAGTCAAATTAAATTTAGATAGTCGAACTATTGTAGTTATGTAGATACAGGGAAATAAAACAAAGCTTTTTATGGATGTTACAATGTCTCCTTTCTCAAAATTATAATATATCCAATATTAAATATTTATAAAAATTGGTCTCGTAGCTTGGCTTCCTATAAGGAATAAACAACCAAATAAGCAAAAACATGTTCCCTTCTAATATTTATTTTATATTATTAAATACAATGGATATACAATTTTGTTGGCATTGTATAAAATTTCATATTGGTTTTTCGTGAGCATTTATAAACAATGCTAAAGCACCCGCCGTTGAAAACTTATTGACTGTGTTGACTTCGGAAGTTGTTAACGATCACTTGTAAATTTTTGCTTTTCTTGGAGATCGTGTTATATCCATTATTAATTTAGCCGCATCTGGCTCATTGATGCAGTAAATGTGATCTCCTCTGTTGTTAATTGCTGACGAATTTCTTCTCTTTCACTTGCTTCATTAAATAATTTTTTTGGTCGCCCTGAAGATGAACTGCCAAATACTGGTATTGTCAGAGTTCCTTCCAGCCATTTAGCATACGTGCTTAAAAATCGGTCCTCTTTTCGTTCTGCTAAACCCCAATATCTTTTAAAACAATTTTTGAAATTTATAACACACTGCTTTACTGCTTGTATATCGCCATTTCCTTGGCATTCTGAAATCGCACACAGTTTAGTAGCTAAAAACTGCAACTTCTCGTCAATGATTCTAGCATTAGATTCCTGTACTATTTGGAATAACTCAAATCTTGTGTAATTTTTTCCATGTTATCTCTCAAAGTTGCAAAACTCTTATAATAAGAATTTTGCGCAATAAGCCATATACGTATATTTTTCAAAGTGCATTTTTCCGTTAATTAGTTAATAACCTGATACTTGGGTGCATTTTTTATATACCTGCACCGTTTTTAAATGTAATTTTGATTTGTAACCCTTTTAAATTAGGTATGTTTATAGCTAACTATATTTTCAGAAGAAATAAAGTGTCCTGAAGACGATGAAGTATTACATAGACCGCTGGTAAAAAAAACAGTTTAATAGGTGTGTATGCGTGGGTTGACTTACAGTTAGTAAATTTGAATTTATAAAGTAAGAACTGAATTCTAAGAAATTGCTCTTTAAAGGCAGGTAATCCATCATGTTGGTAGTTGTTAAAAGTGATTAAATAATATTTCACATCAATAATTCGAAAAACACAAAAGTTTATGACGACAATAAAGTATAAGAAAAAGTGCCTTATGAGCAAAAATAGAAAAAAGGTAAAATTTTCAAAAAATCACCAAAAATAATGGCGCAAACTTTTTTTCTTTTTTCTTAAATTAGAGATTTCATATTTTATTGTGGTATATAACATTATTTGTACAACAGCTACCTTCACTTTCAAAAAGCTTTTCCTTTTTTGTTTTTGGTAAGAATTAATATATTTAAATACATAGTTTTTTTTATAATTAAAATTTTAAAAATAAATATTTAAGATAAATTTTTCTTTTTAAATATTGAAAATAGCTGCTGATGAAATCTTTCAGGCAAAAAAAAAAATCAATGTAATACCACTATTCGTTTAGCCATAAAAAAATATCATATAAATATCTTGAAATCGAAAAAATTCAATAAAAACGCATGCAATTTTCTTCACTTTCCTGACTTTAACAGCGTCCCACAACTACAAATCTTAACTTACACCCTTTAAATTGCACGATATGATGTAGAATTTTGTTCTCTATCGGTCTGCGTAATTTTTTCTTAGGATTTCATCAAATTAATTTTTGCCTTTTTGGCCAGCTTTTTGGGTCAAATACTCCTCTGTGCGTCAGTCTCGTGGGTGCTACAGTAGAAATTAAGGTTGTCTCAAGATATAACTTTAATGGTTGATACGTGTACATTTAAGTAGAAATAAATGTTCTAAACAAACTTTATTTAATATTTCATTCATAATGCCAAACACGTAAATACTTTATATCATGAAGTTCAAGAAAAATGTCATAGAATAACTTTAGTGCGTGTGTGTGTGTGTGTATAAATTTAACTTTTTATTACATAAATTCACGCTGCCATATAACTAACATTCACCGTTACTTATAACTTATAAAACTCACAAATGTTATAAGGAGAAATGTGTTGTAGCCTCTTGCTTTAAGACAGGTATATAAAGCAAAAATTACAACGGCAAAATAAATTACAAAGGAAATTACAAAGTAAAATAAAGTAAAATAATATTTTTAGCTAAACGTGCAACTTTGTTTCATTTATATGAATAATTTAATGTAATTGTTGTTACCGGGCCTCACAACACTTACTGTGAAATAATGGCTTTGGTAAGAAAACTCATATTTCGTTACTACCAACAAAATAAAATACCTTAAATTTAATAAAATTATATTACGAAAAGTGCTATGCCTCCATTAGGAAACTGTGTCTTCTTACCACTTAAACTACATAACATCTTGTGGCTAACTAAATTGACATTTTTTCTATTGCTTGTGTCTCTTTGTTTTTAACATATTTATTGTTAAGGTTAATTGGTTTTACCACCCAGGAGGAATACAGTTTTTCGTATTATTTAAAATGCATTTTAACCTCCTTAATTTACTTTTAAACCTCTCAGATAACCCCATCAACGTTACAGTCACATCAGTGTTGCCGCTTTGGTCCAATCGGACCAAACTTGGTAGTTTTTCGACTTTAAAAAACGGTTTGGTAGTTTGGTTGGTTTGTTGCATTTTTTTGAAATTTTTGGTAGGATTTCCTCCTGTAGCAATTTTTTAGTAATAGTAAATTTTTCACCTTAAAAATTCAGTACATATAATTAAAAAAAATGTAACTTTGAATTAAATAAACAATAACTTTGAATAGTGCTACCACTGTTTTCAAAAACTGTCTTAGGTGAAATAAAAAACATCTCTGCTTTTTGCATAGAGATGATTAAAGCTATAACCATGGCTTAAGAAATCCGAACAATATTATGAAATTGAAATTAACAATATTTTTGAGTGAAGGTTTATTTTCAGAAGACGACATACCATCAACCAGGTAAAACCACTCTTAAAATTTTTGTTTTAAAACATTTTTAAATAATATAATACTTTTAGTGATCATTGTAAAGAAACAGTCAAAAGAAAATTTAGAACCGAATGGTTGAGCGAATTTGATTGGCTTCATTCTAAAAAGATAAACTTCCATCTCAACAATTACGGAAAAAAAACCAAATGAGTATAACAGAGTTTATGTGCAAGAAATTCATTTTTAAATTTTTGGTAGGCTGTGAACGATTTTGGTAGGATTTTTGAAAATTATTGGTAGGAAGTCAATTTCTTGTGCGGCAACTCTGAGTCACATAAATAAAGTAAGAGGTTTTTTTGTTGTATTTACATATATACATATGAATGAGTGTTTGATAAATATTATTTATATATTAAGAGAAAGTAAGATACGTCATGTTTATAAAGAGAAAAGAGAAAATTTTTTGTTAAGAGAGCGGAGGCGTTACGTTATTTTACATCAGTGATGCGCAAAATATAAAATGTATTTGTATTGGTGAGAAATATAAAGTTACACTACGAGAAAAGTTGTTTAATAAAAAAACGGTGTTAGTTAGTACTATTATAAGAATTGCACATAAGCAAATAATATAAATTTAAAGTATTTTAAATTAAAGTAAAAAAATTTTAATTTAAACAAAATTTAGCAGAATTATGTTATAAAATAATTTTCATCTCTTAAACATAAAAAAATTGATTAATGAAAAATTGCTGTTACTTGGTAACATTATAAAATAGTGCACATAAGCAATTAAATTAAAATTTAATTTAAATTCAAGTAAAAATTTTATTTCTTAAATGTAAGAAAAGTTGCTTAGTGAAAAAAATATGTTACTTGGTAACAGTAAAAAACTAAAGTATTTTAAATACAAGTAAAAATTCTTATTAAAAAAAATTATAATAAAAAAAATCTCATAAAAATTATATATAAAATTTTTTATTTTTGTTTTATTTTTGAAATTTCGAATGAGCATAATATTTTTTAAGTTAACCGAGTTAACTCTGTTCCTTCGTACTTTGAAGTTCTAAATTCAATTTATTTTAAATAGCGGCTAAATCAGCTAAAATTGCAAGATCTAAGATAAATTATTTATTTAATAAATATATTATTAATATTAAATGTATTATGAAAAGTTCCAAAATGCCTTTTTAAAGTATCTATATCTTTTTTTTAATATTTTATAACATAAAAGGCATTGCATACGTTTAAAAACATTTTCAATATTATAGTATTTTTGAAATGCCATACTTCGCTTTTTTACTGTAAAAAATAAAAAATTTTTTCTTTTAGTGTGTTAAAAGAAAAAATTCATATATCCAGACGCATGTGCATTCGTCGATGTTTAATCAACGACTAAACAAAAGAGCATAAGAATGTGTGTAAATTATTTTTCCACAATTATGGTATGGCTTGCGCATCACTGTTTTACATTATTATTTTATTTTTTTTTTTTTGTTGAATGCTTGGGAAAAGCAACAATGAAGAGCAATTTTATAGATTAATTCTATACACATAATATTTTTTTTGCATTACCAGTTTTTTAATATTATAATTAGAGTTGTGTAGTTCGTGAACGTACTACTTCAATTGAACGGCTCATTCAGTTGAACTTTATGGAGCGCTCTTTTTACTGAGGTCTATTGCTCAGTTACTGAGCGCCTTTTATAGTTCATCATTATTTATATGAAAACAAATAAAAAATTACAACTTGAGTGATATTTTGGTACAAATTAAGGAAAAACAACCTTTTTTAATCAGAAAATATATTATAATGAACCAATATTCTTTTTAGTTTTAAAGGTTTACAAAAATAAATTCAGTTAAAAGTGGATACTTACATATAGTTAATCTATAAATTGTTTTTCAGTTGCACAATTAGTATGTGTTAATATGTTTTTAATTTTTGATAGATTTATCACAGGACACTGAAAAGTGTGTGGGCTAAACAAATCAACTGGATTTGCTCATTTGTTTTCTACTCACTGATTGAGCAATTGAACGAAAAACAATTGAGCTAAACATGTCAACTGAATTCGATCTTTTGTTTAAGCTCATTAAGTGAGCTTCAACTAAATAAACGAACTAGTTCGTTCTAACGTGCTGAGCTGACAAGAGCGCTCACTTTAAGGAGCTGATAAACCCAACTCTTATTATAACAATCCAGAAAATAGTGTACTACATACTGCTAGTGTCTAATTTTTCGTGGTGTCTTTAAAAAATTTGAAATTTGTAAATAATTTTTTTCCTTAAAGTTTTTAAAAATTAAAAAAAAATTAATTTAAATAGAAATTAACTTAATTAACAATTTTTGTTGTACAAAGACTTCGACATGTCTTTATTTTTGTCTTTTCTCTTAAGAGTCGCTTATGGGTAAAAACCAAAATTTAGTTGTGATGTTTGTTAGGATATAAATTGGTATCAGTAATTTTCTTTAACAGAATCATTGCCCGTCAATTAAGGTTTATTTATTTATTTAATTTTTTTTTTCTAAAAACCTCAAAATGTACTTAAGTTTTAAGAAAAATTTTTGTTTTAAAAAAAATTATTTAAATTTTATTTCACAAATTTGATTACAAGTTCATTGCTTTAGTTTGTTTTTCTTTGTATTAAAGTCTGCTTTTTTTGACACACTCAGTCCAGCAACAAACAATGAATTCGCCTTGAATACACCTTATTAAATATGCTTGTTTACACTTTTTAGTTGCCAATTTGTCAAAATAGTATCATCTATAAATCCAAGGCGAATGAATTAAAGGGTGGTAGCGATGGAGAATTCGTTAATTTTCGCCGTTAGCACGAATGTCAAACTACATGTAAAAAATATTATACAGATTTTTTTATATATGTAGTTTGGCAGTTAGACTACCTGCGAAAATCAATGAATTCGCCATCGCTAACACCTTATAATTGAATCGCCTTGGATTTATAGATGATACTATTTTGACAAATTGGCAACTAAAAAGTGTAAACAAGCAGTTAATCAGTATAATTAAAAAAATAAAATAAATAAAAAGACTAGTTTTATGGACTTTTTTTGTTTGTAGACCAAGCAAAGGTCATAAATGTAGCATCTATGAGATGAAATTTGAGTGACAAATTGAATCCTTTTAAAACGCTAGTAAAAATACTATATAATTATCTCCGTAAATTCTCTATTGACTTTTATTTAGCAAAAATTGTCCATGTAATGAAATAAAATCACGGGTCGTCAGCAATATTTTTTTAAATTCTAGTCTTCTACTGTTCCGCTACTGTTCTACTACTTAAAGATTTGCAGACTTGCCATTTTGTAAAGCGGCCGATTAGTCTTTTCTACTAGGATAAAACTTACATAATTTCACGGTTTCACGCCAGTGGCTAAAATTTTTTCATTGTGATTTTTTCATTGTTCCAAATTACCTAGAAATGGCAGAAAGTATTCATCAGGAGTGCACCACTGAACAATTCACAATTTTTTCCATATCTCTTTAGTGCTGGCCTTTAAATCTCCAAAAGACAGGGCATGTCGTAATGATTTATTATTTTTTTAAATATGCAACTAAAAAAATATATAAAAATTTTAAAAATAAAAAAAAATAAAAATTTGTATTAACTTTTTATATTAAATTACAGCTGTTAGTTATCAGTTGCCATCTTTAATGTATCTTCGACATAGATCTTCTTTATTCCCTTTTTGGAACATTTAAGACTTTTGCCCTAAAATGCACGTATATCTTTCAAGAATAACCAAAGGCATAAAGTTGTTTTTAAACTCGGTTTAAGTGTTTGGATCTCAACTTTGGAATTATAGAACATGTGGATTCAAATCGAAGTTTTGTACAAAAAAACATTAAATTAGAACAGTTCCAGGACTAATAGAATCAATACATTTCAAAATGGTACCTTTTCAGAAAAGTGGATATCTCTTTACCTTATTTTACTAATTTTCTTTTCTTTATTTTGAAGTTTTATAAATTTTATAGAAAACCATCAAGAAATATTCAGCGTATTAGAAACACTGTGCTATTACCGTAAAAATTCAACTTTTAAACAAAAACAACTCATTAACGAAAGCTCTACTTTTGACAACCGACTCAAAAATGTAGCAGTTCTTAAGACACAAATATACAAAAATTCACACTCCTTTTCTTGGTCATTTTAAAATCTTTAAAAATTTTATATAAAAAATATTTTCAATTTAAAGTTGACCTCTTTAAAACAAGAACATACTACGGGCCACAAAGTACTTAGTTCCATCACCATTCAAATAAATACTCTGCTTTAAGATACAATTCTCTTTGATTCCTTTTTATAAATTCAAGAGATTTTAGAGAAAATAAAATACTCTTAGAATTTAACTTTACGTAGTTATGAATTTTTTAAATTTTTTATTTCAAAAGATAGGAAATAAAAATTATTACCTAAATGTTAAGGCTCACAAGAGTTGTAATTGTCCAGTCGTTAAAGCTTACAAAAAAATTTTGTTAATAAATTTCATTCAAATTGTATTTATATTAAACGAACATAAGGAGTATTTTTGGTAACAAATTTTTTTTTCTTCTTTTTTTTTTAGTGTTTCGTACGAGTCCGCGTGTCCCTCCATCTGACCATTTTTTAAATCCCTTTATCTCTGGAACCGTAATAGGTAGACTTTTGAAAACTTGCTATAGCCGCTATAATAACAAATACTAAAAATTAAAGGGCGTTCCGAAAGTGATATGATATTCACATAAATATTGCTATTTTTTAAACTTTGATAGGAAGACACGTCAAATCTGGTCAGTGTCAGAAAATTACGTTCTTTCAAAGGCGTACCAATATTAACATGATTTTCACTTACATTGGTTAAGTTTTTCAACCGTAGCATGCTGAAAGTAAGAATTCACATAGAGTACTTACAAATATTTCCTCTATAAAAATTAATTATAGACAATAGCTTTAGAATTATTTAAATATTTATAGGTAAAGGGTATCTCGATGGTAAAGTGAGTTTTACATATATGGTCCTATTTTGTGAATCGTAATTGGCTAAAGCTAATTTCACATAAGGTGTGTATTGTTAAGTCATTATAAACACAAATATAAAAAATTTATTTTACATGGTATCGTAATAAGAATGTCATTTTGCCTTCGCCTCATTTTTAATTTACCCAAAGCATATTTTACTTATTCCGCTGTAACAAGTAAATAAAAAGAAAATTACAAATTAAAGAGTGACCGACCAATAAATAGTACGGAACCCTTAGTGTGGAGTCAAGCTCACACTTGGCTGATTTTTTATTGCTCTACTTGTCAAGCTTAAACGAAGGGAAAAAACGTTATTTTTCGATGCATTACTTACAAAGGAGTAGCGAAATATTGAAAAAAGACAAATAAAAAAGACCTTGTGCTTGATAAATAAATTGAAATATTATCAATTTTAAGTTTTTACAATTTTTTTTCATAACAAAATACACTTCGTCGGTGGATGCCACAGAGTAGCAACAATTTTCTTTAATTTGACGGCGAGTTTTCTTATATTTAGGAAATTGTTAAAAAATCATCTCTACATGAATCGAAATTATTTTTGGCTTTAGTTCATTTATTTTAATTTCTAAAAGCCTTTTTAGCAAGAAAAATTATTTTTCAAATGTATGCGGACGTTTTCCAAAGAACACAAAAAAATTAGACGGTAGCAAAATGTACCGTCTAATTTTTTTGTGTTTTGGATTGGTACGTCCTTCATTTATCTACCTTAGTTTTGTAATTTTAAACATCATCTATTTATCCAACTAGCTTTGTAAACAAAATAAAACGAATAGTATTCATATCAACATTAATTTGGTTAGACGAAATTTACACACAAACCAAAGTATTTCACCACTATTTTATCTGTATTTTGACTTGTACATTTGTTTTTGCTTTTTGTTCCAATCATCGATTGAACACGAATGCAATTCTTATTTATTTACTAACAACGTTATAGATGCTGTTTTAGTATCATATTGATTGTTATTAGTTAAAAATGAATGTACGTAATGCTGCGCCGTGCGTTTTATAATTTAATTTTTATTAAATTAGGATTTGAATTGTGAATATTATAAATATCGAAATGAATTTTTTGCTTTAGTTCATTTATTTTAATTTCTTTCTATTTCTATTTACATATTAACAGTTTAAATACTAATTTACTACGTCTACGTCTACGTTTTTTTTTTTTTTTTTTGGAAAAAGTTGCGTATATTCTTTATTAATTATTACAAAAGTTACAACCAAGGTAAAAGTGCTTTCAAGGCTGTTTGTATACAAGATATTACCATAAAAATAAATGGCCATAGCCTTCCGTAACAGACATTTTTTTTAATAATCAATTTTAAGCCATATTGCCTCTCATTGTTTAGACGTAATTAAAAGACTAACAACCGGCTAAATTGATTTAATATGTCCTTACCACGCAAAAAGAATTTCTCATCTATCTCCCTTTCCATTTTTTTTTTTTTTATTTTTAAAACTTTTCGGGTAATAGGATGATTTAATTTAGTTAATTGTTATACTTTTTTTATATCAGTCTAATGTATAAATTTCTGTAAAAGTTCCTTTACATACTGTTATTAAATAAAAAAGCATTAAAAATTATTTTAATTTAATCAATAAATAATAATATAAACCAACCAAGCAGGTCAAATCAGGAGCCCAACTTTGATTGTTTCTACCAAGTATAGGAAAATAATGTATCTCCTATAGAGATTAACGAATAGCTTGTGTTTTACTCCAACAATATATCTTTATAAAAATATACCACAAAATTTCTATAAATTATGTGGGACTACTTTTTTGTATATCCAAATGTTAAAATTCTTAAAAGGTATTTTTATTGCATTAATATCATGATATTTTATTTAATATTTTGTTAAGGAAAAAGGATAGACCATAATTAATTTTCATCCCTTTCAGCAAATATTTTTATTATCCCTTTTTTAATTCTAAAAACAAACTTTGAATTTTTCTTTCTAAGAACTTTATAATATTTTTTTCTGACAAATTTTTCTTATTATTTGTTTTTCTTTACTTTAACTATGGTTATAAGAGTCAACAAAAATACTTTTTTAATTAGGAAATTTGAAAAGAAAAATAAAGAAAAATATAATAAATGTAAAGAAATAAATTATAGAGAAATATTTAAAAAAAAGCAATTAGTTTTCAAGACACTTTAAACAAAAATGAAAGAGATTTAATAATTAATCTCCTTGCTATTCATTTATTTAACGAACTTTCTATTTGAGCAAAACTAAAGCAGCTTGGATGGCATGGATTTTATTTAAGAGTAAATACGGACACATCTTCCAGCGCCCTCAAAATAAAAATCCGCTAAATTTTAATATTTTAATAATAATTTTATGAATGTTCTTTAAAAAATATTAGGTGTTCGAATAAATATTTTCCTCGTTTGTTAAAGATTTTCTTTTTAAATTTATTAGGCACTAGATCGGTTTTTAAAATAGAGATATAAGTTATAGACTAAAGTCGGCACTTGCTTAAATATACTCTGAACTAAAAGGCTCTTATTAACTATCTTTTTGCTTTCATATTCGGAAATAAAACATACTTTAAGTCGAACCGACCTCAACTGGGTGTCAACTGTAATTTGATAAACGGTTTCATACAATTCCTAAACAAACATAAGAAAAAGGTAGCCTTGTTTAAATTTTTATGTAGAGTATTGTGTTCTTAAACCATATACAAAAATAAATTTTGTAAAAGTTTAAAAAGTGTGGTTGCAATTAATTACAGATGTGTTTACAGACTCTAAAAAAAGTATGAGACAGAGAAGCCAACTGAAAAGGAATGCCTTCGTGAATACATAAACCTGCACTTGGATACGGTAGAAAAAAAAAGAAAAAGTCATGTAAACCGATTAGGAAGCTATGCGCGCGATGGGTGCATATGAAAGCTTATTCCAGAAAAGCTGTCACAATGCAATTCTTATCCCTGAACTAAGTACAGAAGACAGTCTTCAAAGAAGACAGTGTTCGCGAGATATAGGATGGCGAAAGTTTAATCGACAGCAACTGCGTTACGAAAATTGATTGCAGTGAAAGTTTGCCGAGCAAACTTGATTTTACAAAAAAAAAAATATGTCAATCGATCAGATATAATGTCAAAAGAGAAGCTATTGGAAATCAGCATGATGGGTCCATGTTCTCCAAGGCAGCAGGCAAAACACCATGCCTACCTCTAATTTTTTTATTTCATTTGGAACAATAAAGTAACTCCAACCAAAAAAAAAATAAATATGCGGGGCGATATAGAATTAAAAAATAAAAAAACACATTAAGTAAAAAAATTGGCACTCGCCTATATTTTCGGAGTTACGGGTCTCTAAAATTTTTTCAAAATATTAATATGGGTATCAAATTAAAGCTTTTGAAGAGACTTTTAAGAAAGTACTAAAAAATTTTTAAAAATGCTTTACCCATTAAGAGCCGATGTCATTTTTATGTATGATTTTTTATGATTGAAGTTACTTCACTAAACTAAATTTAAATAGATGATGAAAGGTATATAGGATTTGGCATAGCCCAATATAGCACTCTTACTTGTTTTTAACTACGAATATGGGCTATTGTTTATTACGTTTTATTTTATCAATATTTCGCCACAGCGTTGGGTGGTACCTTCACAAAACAAGAAACAAAAATATTAATCGGGTATTTGATAAAAATCGATTTCGATATAAAATCGAGTAGAATAAGGTAAAAGGTTTGATGTGGTTATTTTTTCGTTTTTATGCTCTCGATTTCAAATTCCATTTCGTTTTATGAAAAAAGTAATCGTTTTGCCATGTGATGAAAATCGTTATTATTACTTTGAACTCGTTTTTAATCCACATTACCATGCATTGTGAATTTTGTTTTTCATATTAAAAACGTAAAGAAGATGTAAGTTAATTTTTTTTAAGCATTAAAAAAAAAATAATTTTTTGTTGTAGATTTTTAAGGGGAAAACACAAGAATTTATGGCAAGAGGATGACTTCATAAAGTTTATGGAATGTCAATTTTTTTTTTTAACAAATCTGAATTAAATTCATTTCGAAATGTACATACATATTTACAAAAATCGAATTAAAATTTCCAGCTATGTCATTTCTTATAGCTACAGCATCATTTTAAAGGGCAGATCCGATGAAGACTTTTTCGTCATCTATTTTATAGTTTTGATTGCTGACGCTTTCAATAACAATTTCAGGTGTGTGAGTTGCATAGATTATGCAAAGCAGATTTTCTTAAATTTTCTTCGCTGGATTCTAATTTAATGAATACTGGGCAAATTTTTCTTTCCAGGCAGTTTAAAATTTTTTTTAACGATTTTGATACTGACGTACGATGCATTGTTATAATGATATCATTTCCAACAGATCGTTGAAAACTTCCTTCAGCTAAAAATCGTAGTGAAGCTGCCAATTGCAATACAATTGTAATCGACGTACATTGTGTATGTACGTCCCAAACATTTTCGATATTATTAAGGGCAATCATAAATCCTTCTTTATTGAGCATTGTATAAATCTAAAAAAAAAATAAAAAAAATATCACCTTATGATAAAAATTATCTCACATGTTTTCCGGCAAATCCAATAAAACCCATTCCATAGGCTTTATTTAATTTTTTATTGCTGCACAATGTTCTCTTCGTAGTATGCCATTTAAGTCAAGTTGCGTTTAAAGGCATGGTTGCAATTTTTAATAAAACAACATGGAATTAAAGCAAAAATGGTAAATGAAATCGATCGAAATTCGTAACACTCTTATCGATTTGGAAACTTGATTTACTTTTGAAGTCGATCGAAATTCGTCACATACCTAAATATAAAGATTTAATTTTTTTCCCAATCAGGATTTAAACCATAGATCTTATAAATGAATGAAAATTGACTTATTTTCGGCTTTTTGATTCATTTTTAATATAATTTCTAAATAATTTTAGAAAGAAAAATTATTTACAAATGTATGCGGACGTTTTTTCAAAGCAAACACGAAATTAAATTAAAAATGAACCGAAAAGCCGAAAAAAGGTCAATTTTCATTCATTTATAAGATCTATGATTCAAATCCTGAATGAGGAAAATATTAAAAAATTAAAACAAACGCAACGCACCGCTTGTTTACATTCATAGTTGACTCATAACAAACAATATAATACTGGAACAGCATCTATAATGTTGTGAGCAAACAAGCATGAAAAATTAATAAATAAAAATCTCAATTCCTGCTGCATTTCATTCTGCTAGCATATAATTTTTCTTGTTTTTTTTTTTCTAAAACGTATGCATTCATTTATAAATAATTTTTCTATTTATGTATAGATTCCTAAACTACCAAAATTTATAATAAAAACAGCCAATAACAAAAACAAATACCCTTATAACCGAATAAGATTTAAATTTAAAATAAAAACCAGCCACCAAAGGCATGTCACTGAACTCATAAATGAAAAACAAACAAAAATATCAGATACGATAAATATAATTCAGGTTCAAACATTTCGAAAATAATTAATTACTTTCATTTATTGCTATCCTCCCAAACCACTGCCTCTTATGAACAGCTAAATATTAATTTTTATCTCAGTTTGATTTTTCTTTGTTTCATTTGGTAAGAAAAACAAAAGTAAATATTTAACAAGAAAAACCTTTTTCACTTATAATTACAAATTGAAATTGATAACAATGATTTTTAACCAATTTTCCATATGATTGATGGCAAACTTTTTTATTTATTTATAAAACAATAAAAAATAGCAATTTCAATGTTGAAACGGTGGCATCACATTTAATCCCATAATTTAATGGCAGATAAAAGTTTGCCCACAATATTTAATACCGCACCTGTACAAACACTTTTTTTTAGTCTATTTTGAATAACTTTTCTTCCTTTGTAAACAAACTGTTCTTTTATCCTTTTTTATGTTTTCTATTATTATTTTCTTGCACAATCGCTGCTGAAAATTTGAACTTGGAGATGATAAAGCTTTTGATTTATTAGGGTGTCTAAGAATACCGACTGAATGTTAAAATATAAAGATATATAATTTCAATTGCCAACATAGTTTTATATTATTTTCTTGTAAGAGAATATGCGCGTAAAAGTTTGTAGTTTGGAAAATTAATAAATTCGTTTTTACTTAGGATTAAGTTCGTATGTGCAAGAATTATTTTTTAAGTCCAATGCTAGTACTAGTTTCTGCCTTGTCAGTTAAATATAAGAAATTCTGTGTTTATTAAGGACCCAACTATTGAGGCCTTTGGCCTCCATTCAAAGAACTTATGCAATAGGTATGCAGCATTATCATTTATGTTATACACAATTTAAAATGGTTAAATATACATCAAAGACTTAAATTGAACACAATAATTTTCATCCAAAAAATGAAGACGGCTGATTCACCTACTTATCGTATAGATAGTATTTGAAAAATTCAAGTGATTTCAGTTGCAAAATACAAGGACTAAGGCTTTACAACACGATATTAGAAACGAGCACAACAAAACTTATTTAAAACACAAGTTGTTAATTTTATTCGAGATATTTATTTTTTTTTTCTAACTTAAATCTTTAATGTAAATCTGAATAGTTTTAAAAATACTCCTTACAATAAATAACACTGGTTTACAGCCAAAAAATACAAAGAACACCACATGGCTAGATAAGTTAATTAAGACCTCCTGAACACGAAAAACGTTGTAATTTTTTTTACCGTTTTTAGATAACGGTACTTTTGTGTTTTTCGGTGTATGTTCCCACTCACACCCTTGTGGAGCCCAACCGAAAAGTCCGATGGAGATAAATGGCATACCGTTGAAAAGGTAATTGAATGCCTTTTCCGTCGCAACTTTCTATCTGCAAGAAATGGCTGAGTTATGGCAACTTAAAGTTCAAAATTTCCCTATTTTTTACGTTAAAACGTTAAAAAGAATAAATTTTCAAATGATAACGGCTTTTTTGATATACATGCTTTCACTCAACGCTTCCCAATAGCATTGAATTTTTGCAGTAATGTATCGATCTTTTTAGCGTAATCGGGATTTCTACAGTTTCCCAAAAAGTTCTGAACGATGTCCTAGAATGCCTTCCATGCCTCAAAATGAGCTGAACCTGAACACTTTGACAATATTCTTAAATAACCCAAGCTTAATATGTAATGGAGAAAGTATAATCTTCTCCTGGGGAATGAGTTGGTCATTTTTGATATTGTACTCTCCGAGCGTACATGCAATAATGAAAGGGACAAATATAGTCAAACAGAATATTCTAGAAACAATATAAAAACTAATCCTACCTACTAAAACAACCCCGAATATAGTGTGTGAGCAATGAAAATTAAAAAACTGTCGTTTCACAAAATCCTTAATAACTTTATTTTTCATCCGTTTTTTTCAAATTACGTTCAAAATATTGTTAAAAAAATTAACTATTTGGTCGGTCTTCGTCACGCATAGACATTGATGGTTTGACATTGAGATGATTTTAAACTTTATTTGAACTCGAGTGGGCTCATTTGTATTTCTTTGATGTCCTTTCTATTAAAAATATTTTGTTGTTACAAATTTTGTTACAGCCAGCATTCTTTTTTATAGACATATAGAACCTTAACATGGAATAAAACAAAGATTTTTTTTTTAAATTGACATAAAATTTACTTTATTCGAAAATAATTCTTCTGGCATTATAATTAAGATATGACTTTTGGCATATGACCGCCATTGCTGGCTCGCACGTAATCTTATCTGGAGGTCCAATTTACGATGAATTTTTCCAACATTTGTGACCGTATATCGGCAATAACGCAGCGAATGTCATGCTTCAGGTAGTTATTCGTTTCGGGATTATCGGCGAAAACTATCGACTTCACATATCCTCAGAGAAAATATACCAGTAGCTTTAAATCACACGATCTTGGAGGCCAATTTACAGATCGGAAAAGTAAAAATATGCTGTTGATAAATGTTTCCTCTAATAAGTCAATGGTGACACGAACTGTGCAATATGTTGCGTTCTTATGTTAAAACCACGGCTCCTGCACAACGCGGTGAATTAAAAACTCAGTAATCTTGGCTCTGAAGCGGTCACCATTGACTACACCAGCATCGTTTTTAAAGAAATATGAACCAATGATTCTACCAGCCCATAAAGCGCAAACAGCCAGTTTTTCTAGATGTAATCAAAGGTGTCCTAATAAACACTTGAAAAAAGTCATCACCACATATATGGCAGTTTTATTTCTTGAGCTTATGAAAAGGAGGATCAACGGCATTCTAATTTTGGGCCCAATTTGCACAGTTTGGAAGTGTTGTTCAAGCTTCAGTCTATTCATGTTGTAATGTCAAACCAACCTAAACATCAAGTCATTTATTTTTAACTGACAAAAAGAACGAGATTTGCCAACTTAAAGTTATATATATATATATCTATAAAAAAAAACTTGACTTCCTAAAAATTTATTAAACAAGAAAGTTTTACGTAAGGAGTTGTCAATATATCGTGTTAATGCGAAACAACAAAAAGGCAACCATTTCTTACGATTTTTTTTTATGTCACAAGCACCAAATTCTTTTCTCTCCATTGTTAAATTAACTTTCAATGAGTTTAAAATTTTTTTGTCAGTTAATCTTTAGTTTCTTTTATTTTTAATTCCATCGCATTTTCTACAACAATGATTATGTTACATTTTAAGAGGATTTCTACGTAATTGTGTGCTTTACAATTGCCACACCTTTTGTTGAAAATATTGCTAAAGCTTGAAGACAATAAATAAAAAATAAATTTGTATTATAGAAAAAACTTGTTAAGCCCTTAAAAACTTGGGGAAAATTCAGCAAAGAGCACAAAAACACAACCGCAAGTTAAAAATATCTATCAGGCAATATAACTTTGTTCTTAAATAAACCTTAGAATTAAAATTAAATTTTTTTCAAAATGAAAAATTTATTATTCGGAATCTTTTAAAATTTAATTACTTTACTTTATTTGTGCTTGATTCCTTCAAATATAAATATTTCATGAAATTCTCATGAAATATTTATTATTTTAAACTAAACTACAAAATGAAATGTATTACTGCGGGGAAAGCATATCCATATGGCCATTTCACTACTGCTCAAATAGGTCATCAGTGGATTTTACCCAAATTTTGTATAGAAAAACAGAAAGTCTTATATCAAAAGTCAAATTGATTAAATGAGAATTCCATTGAATCAATAAGACAAAAGACAATAACAACTCAAAAATGTTCTACACAAAAACACAGCAAACATTTAGTAACTATTTTTATTTTTTCTTTCATTTTTCTACATAAGGGATCCCATTGGGAACCATTCATATGTATTTGAAAGATTCAATGAAAAAATAAAAATAAAAATTGAAAAAACAATTTTTATTAATAAGCAAGGTGCACATGCAAATATATCAAAATGAAAGAAAAAATAAAAATAGTTACTAAATGTTTGCTGTGTTTTTGTGTAGAACATTTTTGAGTTGTTATTGTCTTTTGTCTTATTGATTCAATGGAATTCTCATTTAATCAATTTGACTTTTGATATAAGACTTTCTGTTTTTCTATACAAAATTTGGGTAAAATCCACTGATGACCTATTTGAGCAGTAGTGAAATGGCCATATGGATATGCTTTCCCCGCAGTAATACATTTCATTTTGTAGTTTAGTTTAAAATAATAAATATTTCATGAGAATTTCATGAAATATTTATATTTGAAGGAATCAAGCACAAATAAAGTAAAGTAATTAAATTTTAAAAGATTCCGAATAATAAATTTTTCATTTTGATATATTTGCATGTGCACCTTGCTTATTAATAAAAATTGTTTTTTCAATTTTTATTTTTATTTTTTCATTGAATCTTTCAAATACATATGAATGGTTCCCAATGGGATCCCTTATGTAGAAAAATGAAAGAAAAAATAAAAATAGTTACTAAATGTTTGCTGTGTTTTTGTGTAGAACATTTTTGAGTTGTTATTGTCTTTTGTCTTATTGATTCAATGGAATTCTCATTTAATCAATTTGACTTTTGATATAAGACTTTCTGTTTTTCTATACAAAATTTGGGTAAAATCCACTGATGACCTATTTGAGCAGTAGTGAAATGGCCATATGGATATGCTTTCCCCGCATTAATACATTTCATTTTGTAGTTTAGTTTAAAATAATAAATATTTCATGAGAATTTCATGAAATATTTATATTTGAAGGAATCAAGCACAAATAAAGTAAAGTAATTAAATTTTAAAAGATTCCGAGTAATAAATTTTTCATTTTGATATATTTGCATGTGCACCTTGCTTATTAATAAAAATTGTTTTTTCAATTTTTATTTTTATTTTTTCATTGAATCTTTCAAATACATATGAATGGTTCCCAATGGGATCCCTTATGTAGAAAAATGAAAGAAAAAATAAAAATAGTTACTAAATGTTTGCTGTGTTTTTGTGTAGAACATTTTTGAGTTGTTATTGTCTTTTGTCTTATTGATTCAATGGAATTCTCATTTAATCAATTTGACTTTTGATATAAGACTTTCTGTTTTTCTATACAAAATTTGGGTAAAATCCACTGATGACCTATTTGAGCAGTAGTGAAATGGCCATATGGATATGCTTTCCCCGCAGTAATACATTTCATTTTGTAGTTTAGTTTAAAATAATAAATATTTCATGAGAATTTCATGAAATATTTATATTTGAAGGAATCAAGCACAAATAAAGTAAAGTAATTAAATTTTAAAAGATTCCGAATAATAAATTTTTCATTTTGATATATTTGCATGTGCACCTTGCTTATTAATAAAAATTGTTTTTTCAATTTTTATTTTTATTTTTTCATTGAATCTTTCAAATACATATGAATGGTTCCCAATGGGATCCCTTATGTAGAAAAATGAAAGAAAAAATAAAAATAGTTACTAAATGTTTGCTGTGTTTTTGTGTAGAACATTTTTGAGTTGTTATTGTCTTTTGTCTTATTGATTCAATGGAATTCTCATTTAATCAATTTGACTTTTGATATAAGACTTTCTGTTTTTCTATACAAAATTTGGGTAAAATCCACTGATGACCTATTTGAGCAGTAGTGAAATGGCCATATGGATATGCTTTCCCCGCAGTAATACATTTCATTTTGTAGTTTAGTTTAAAATAATAAATATTTCATGAGAATTTCATGAAATATTTATATTTGAAGGAATCAAGCACAAATAAAGTAAAGTAATTAAATTAAATTTTTTTTAAATCTTAATTTTATATTTTTAAGTAGTTGATAAATTTAAGAAATTAACTTATAAATTTAATTTTCGGTAAGTTTATGTTCGTTATTATATGTAATAATTTATAAAGATAGCGGCAGAAGTCAGATACTAGCAGAGATTCGGCTAAGGTTTACATTTTTTTTTTTTTTATTTCTAAATCTATTAAAAAAATTAATCTTATTTCCATTTTTTTTATATTAAAAAAAAGAAATAAGACACGAATGCAGCATTTTGTAGTTCGATCCATATACTGCCTAATAACACTCTGCTAGTATCGAACTTTTCCAGTTTGCTTTTAAAATATGGCATTAAAAATTAAAAAGAAATAAAATAATTTAAGCCTGATCGAATATTTATAATTTTATTTTACTCTTATATATTTCTACTAAAAATTAACTTCAAGGTAAATATTAAATTAAATCTAATTTATTTCAAATTCTTTCCTAAAATAATGAAAGCTTTCTTAGTCTTTTAAAATGTTAGATTATAAAAAAATAACAGAAAACAGAAAAAAAATGTTTAATTGGAAAAATCAAAACATGACATTATTATGTGAAAATGATTTCTGGCATATGTGTACTGGGTCTGTGTTCTTTTTGGACGCTCAATTTTAAGACACTGTTTCGAACTTTGTAAGCCGTATGCCAGGAATAAAAAGAACAACTTTGGCCTCCAAAGCATCATTTATTTCTGATTTACCAGCTTAAGCCAGTGGCACGTCATTGATTATGGCCAATTGACAGAAATATATCTGGAAATCAAAATAAAGCCAAATTTTTATTTTAATAAATCGATGGTTGCGATCGCCGTATAGCACGTAGCGCCATCTTGTTGAAACTGCATCCCACCCTTATCAATATCATCTATATTATCAATCAAAATAACGCAGTAACGCTTTCTTTTGATCGTAATGTGAGCTCCAGTTTTATTTTAGAAAATCAAGTTCAAATTTTGCCTCCAGTGGTAAACCGCTCTAAACAGTAAATTTTTCTGGCTATAATTAATTCCTGTACCAGCCTAATCTTATGCAGGTGTGGGCCAGGATGTTTAAATAAAATTTTACACGTAGTGAAAGAAAAGATTCCCATTCCTGAAATAGATAACGAATCAATAAATTTAGATCTTTCTTCACACACAAAGTCTTGCGACGACTTGGCGCAATTGCATTATTTATAGAATTTAGTTTGAAATCCGAATAATCTGTTAATGTTCAAGCATCAATCTACTGATGATAAAATTGAACGCAGTGTGACAGTTTACTCGGCAGTTAATCTGATTATTTATGTAGGATAACTCTCCTTTACATTTATTAACACTTTTTTTATCATCTGCTAAAATTTAAATTAAATTACAATATATAATTTAAGTCCTGAATTTTTTATTACCAGCTTTCTTGGTGCGCTTCGCTACCCCAATGAATATAATCGTACCACTACCACTTTTCCAAACCAGTTTTTAATATGAAAGGAACAACAGATTTCCTTCTACCAATCAGGCCTTATAGATAAGGACTTATCTATATTTGAAATATCTTCTAAATCGCTTTTCGTTAAATTATTAATAAATATACATCTGTTTTTTTAAATTATTTTAAAATTTTTCTTCTTTTCACCTCATCAGGGTCCCATCCTTGTAAACAGACACTGCGTATTGGATCTTATACTTAAGGACTTAACTATTTTTCGAATTTCATTAAAATTTCTTAGTGTTTTTTTTTTTTTTTTTTTGTTTTTAATCAGTTTGGACGCATAAAAATTCTAGAAAAGTAGGAAGCTTTTCTCCATTCATTAAAAATATAAATATGCTATTTTACCATGAGTACAAATACCATTCCGTGTTTTAAATTAAGATTCAGTCGGTTAACCGTAATCGACGCACGAACAAACAAACAAACTAATAAACGAACGCAAAGAGATCTGTAATATATAATAAATATATGTGATATTAGATTATTTTGAGCCATTAATAAATCTAATTAAAACAAGTAAGAGTGCTATGTTCGGCTAACCAAATCTTATATACCCTTCACCATCTATGTAAATCTAATCAAAAAAGCATATATTGTGATAAAAGAGAATTAAAATATAAAATAAAAAAAAAGTTTGCGGATATATAATTTTTCATAAAAACGATATCGGCTCTTAATGGGTTAAGCATTTTTAAAAAAAATTAGTTATTCATTAAAGATCTCTTCAAAGGCTTTAAAATGATACAAATATTGATATTTTAAAAAATTAAAAAAAAATTTTTCAAAAAAAAAATATGTCAATCGATAGAGTCGAAAAAGGTGATATTGGAAATCAACATGATCGGCCCATAACCTTCGAGGCAGCAGGCAAAACACTACGCATAGCTTTAATTTTTCATGTCATTTGGAACAATAAAGTACCTTCAATCCAAAAAAAAATAATAATAAATAAATAAATACATGGGGCGATAGAAAATAAAAAAAAATATCAAGTAAAAAAATTGGGGCTCGTCCATATTTTCCGAGTTACGGGGCTCTGAAATTTTCAATTTTTTTTTTATTTTAAAATTTGTATTATTTAAAAGCTTTTAAGGAGATCTTTAAGGAAATAAAACATTTTTTTTTTAATGGTTAACCCATTAAGAGCCGATGGCATTTTTAACTAAAATTATACTTTATATGTAGTAACAATTTTTTTTTTATTTTTTTATTCTTGATTAAAGTTACTTCACTAAGCTAGATTTACAAAGATGGAGATGGGTATATAAGATCTGGCATAGCCGAATATAGCACTCTTACTTGTTTAATTATCCATCGCCCCATATATATTTATTTTTTTTTTTTTTGATTGGAGTTACATCGGTGAAGTAGATTTGTTCCAAATGATATAAAAATTAGAGGTAGACGTGGTGGTTTGCTCATTGTCTAGAAGAAATGGATCGATCTTGCTAATTTTTGACAGCAAAATTTTGAAACTATGTCTGGTCGATTTGATTTGAATTTTCTCTATCTCATCTAGTGCCAAGGCAAAGCTGATTACCAAGAACACGGATGTATTAACGGAAAAATAAATCGCTCAATCGAGCGATCGAAATTGTAAAAATTACAAACGGAATGACAAACTTAGATATGCGCTTTTTCCACCTGTGCTGAAGGGTATAAAAATGCCGCAAAAAAAAAAAACTTTTAAATTCAATTATATTTTATTTATTTATTTATAATTTTTTTTTTTTTGAGTATGGAAAGTAAAACAATAATAGTAAGAAGAACTCAAATAACAGTATATCTAGGACAATTTTTCAATAAATATTTACGATGCTGGGTACTTGATAAAAGGTAGCAATAAAAATATGTAAATTAAATGTAAAAATGTTTAAACAAAATAATAAAAATAAAAAAACATGTCTACATTTAAAAAAGTGATTACAAGTAAGTGACTTTTATTGTACATTATAGCCATTCCATAGAAGATGCTGTGGACACTGCTGATGCTGTTGTTGTTGTGGATGATGATGTTGTAGTTGGGTGGAAATATTTGAAGGTTGTGTGGCGAAAACATGATGATTACTGTGTTGCTGTTGGCAATAAGGTTCATCATCAGCATTGCTGAACATGGAAAATTCCGATACATGTTGTTTTTGTTGTTGATGTTGTTGATGCTGTTGTATTTGAACATTTTCCGTTAAGATAGATGCTCTTGGCTGTGTGGTTGCAGTTACTTTTAAAGGTAATGTGTTGTTCTTCAGACACATCTGTTCTTCAGTCACATAAAAACAATTGAAATCGTCAGCTGCATGAATGTGTGTATTAAACGCTATCGCTTCACTAGATTGCGATGTTGGTGATGTTAAGAGTTTTTGTGGTGACAACAATGATGATGTAGTTGTCGACGACGAACAGGATGTGGAAGAATTTAAGGGTGTTGGCAAACAGCTTAAGGTTGTTACTGTTGATGTTAATACTGTTGTTGTATTGATCGTGGTGGCTTGCAACACATGTGGTTCTTGCGGCAATTTGGCATATGATAAGGATTTCGTAGAATTGCTGTTATCAAGCAAGGGGACATTTGTTTCTGCTTCTTGTCTTGTCAATTGGGGCGAATGGCATGAGGGAGTTGATACTAACGAGGTGGTCATTGCAGCCGCTGTTTGCAAAGAGGCATTCGCAGGCTCTATCGGCATTAAGTGATCTATAAAGTATTGTTCAATATTAATTTCAATATCTACATTATTAGATACAGCCGCCGGCGGATTATTGTTTGAAATTGTAGCATATGGCGCCATATAATTACTTCCATTCACTGCAGCTGTCTTAAGAGACGATGTTTCCATGTTGTGAGATAATTTCGTTTGCGGTGAAGATATGTTGAAATAATTTAACGGTTCAATGGTGTGTATCGTGGGAGATGATGCACCATCTGAACGTCGATATGCTGTATATTCTGGTAAGCCGTCAGTACCACCAGCATTGTTATTGTAGTTTTTATATTCTAGAGAACTTTGCTGGTCGCACAAGGAACGATTTGCATAGAATTGTAAAGAATATGGTGGTAGTTGATTTTGATTTTCCGTTAGCTCTTCATTCACATTCATGGTTCCACCACTGTTGTTAGTTCTGCTAAACGAACAATCGTCTAAGGAGATAAATTCTCTTCCTTCAATATTAAGTAAACTATAATCACTTAAGGCACCCGTATCATTTAATTGTGGAGCCATCATTGCACGTTGCAAGTGTTGTAGCTGCTGCTGGTGGTGGGTGATTGTTGAACGTGCATATGGTGTGGCTGGAGGAGTCAATGGTTGTTGGCTTTCATTTACAGTTGTGCCACAAGATTGCAAAGAGCTTGTAGTTGAGCACGGACTATCTAAACGTTTAATGAAGTCGTAACGATTAAACATAAAATCAGTTGTTTCATCAACCATAACCATTCCATTGGTCAATGAATGCCCTTGAGTTAATGGCCCTGTGGAATTGCAAGCATTTGATACTGTTTCTTTTATTTCTCCCATTTTGTTGTACGTAGATTTCCCATTTATTGTTTTTGTCGTTGCTGATTCTCTGTTCCTTTTGTTGCTGGCACCATTATTATTTTTTACATTTAGTCTTGTCGACATTTGTGTATTCATTGTTTTTCTATTGTGGCCATTATTGGACTTGACTTCTATTATTCCATTATTATGGTTATTTCTATTGTTTATATTATTTATACTATTATTATTGCCGTTTGTTAAAGACATCATTGCAGCTGCTGTTACTGCTGCACTAAAACCTTCGCCGCACTGTACTGCACTGGCTGCGTGAGAACGTCCTTTTTTCCTTCTTGGCTGATATTTATAGTCAGGATGCTCTTGTTTATGCGTTGTTCGCAATTTTTCAGCCACATCCATGAACGGTTGTTTGTCAGAATCCTTTAAGTTTCTACAAAGAAAATTAGGTAATAAAAATAAGTTAGAAAAATATTCAGTTGCAGCAAAAATATGAGCTAAAATATTTTTTAAAAATTTTAAATTTGAAACTAATATGAAAATTTATTAGATTATTTAAATTTCAAGAAAATCTTTTTTTCGAGCTATTTTCTTTTATCCCGATTAATTGATTAAATCACCGATATTTATTATTGAGGGTAAAAGCACGTCTCGATGAACATTTCGCTACCGCTTAATTAGTTATTCAGGAAACTTCACACAAAAATTTTAAATAAACTAAAAAATATTGTCTAAACAATAAAGTACAGAAAAAATCAAAGTTCAGGCAAAAACAACAACAACCAACAATAATTCTATTTTTTTTATCTGTTCATCAAAATGGTATAATTTCTACAATGACGTATTCCGTTTGTATTCGAATTGAAATCAACTTTGCCAAGACAAGAAATGAGCTAGAGAAAAATTATAACGGCAATCGTTTAGACACAGTTTCGAAAATTTGCTATTTTAAATCAGCAAGATCAGTTATGGATACACAACTTTTGAAGCATATTTTTGGTCATATAAACCCATTAATAATACAGAAAAAATAGACTAAACTCTCTTGTTACCAAAAATTTGGTACACTGAAAAACTAGATGTATAAATTGAAGAAAGTCCATATAATGAGTATTCTGTAAAGTGCGATAGAATTTTAAATTGTAAAAAATAACATAAAACATACATAAATTTTAATTCAAACAATTATTTTATTCGAAAGGTCAATACGAGGGCGGTTCGGAAACTTCTTAGCCTAGCACAAAAAGCGCGGTATAAACAGAAAAAAGTTAAGTGTTTTGGAAACTTCCATCTCTGTTATGAACTCGTGTAATATTTTGTTTCGATCTGGCGACTACTTCATTTAGAAACAGCTGTTCCAAAAAGACGCATCCGCGATTTTTGTACAAGAAATTCATAATGATATGGTGAATGTGTTAGGTAAAAGTGCTCCTTCATATGCAATAGTAAAAATTGGGTTGCTGAATTTAAACGTGGTCGTACAAGCATTGAAGATGAACCACGTAGTGGACGTACAAAAACAGCAACAACAACAGAAATTGTAGCCAAAGTGCGTGATATGGTATTAAATGATCCACGAATAAAAGTACGTGAAATTGCTAATATCATGTGCATCTCAAATAATCGAGTCCATTTAATTTTGCATGAATAACTAAAGATGAAAAAGCTTTCTGCAAGATGGGTGCCGCATTTGTTAACAGTCGACCAAAAACGCATAAGAATGAACATTTCTCAAGCTTGTTTGGATCGTTTTGAGCGAAATTAAATGGATTTTTAAGCGTCGTTTCATAACTGTTGATGAGACTTAGATCCACCACTATACTTCAGAGACAAAAGAACAATCCAAACAATGGATTAAAACTGGAGGAAGTGCCCCAAAGAAGGCAAAAACAATTCAATCGGCTGGTAAGGTTATGGCAACGGTTTTTTGGGACTTCAAAGGAATTTAATGATTGACTATCTGCAAAAGGGTAAAACAATTAATTCAGAGTACTATTGCAACCTTTTGAATTAATTAAATGTACAAATTGGAGAAAAACGTCCTGGCTTACAACAAAAAAAATAATTTTTCATCAAGACAACGCACCAGCGCACAAGAGTGTTTTAACTATGGCTAAAATCAACGAGTTGCTTGACCACCCACCTTATTTTCCTGATTTAGCTCCCAATGACTTTTACCTGTTCCCAAATCTAAAAAAATTACTTGCTGGCAAGCGTTTTACCTCAAATGAAGATGCAATTACACTTGTAAACCACTATTTTGAAGCCCTTGAGAAAACTATTTTAATCAAGGGATAGAATTGCTAGAAAAGCGTTGTACTAAGTGTGTTGAAGTTTCAGGATATTATATTGAAAAATAAAAATTTTTTTGAAAAACTAAATATTCTCTTTCATTGCCTCATCCTGTGAAAACCAAACCTCGCTCAAATAAATGTTTTTTAAACCTTAAAACAAAAAATTATTGATCACGAAGCAGTAGTGATATCCATCGACAATTGAAAGAATCACGTTCAATAACGTCGGCAGCCATTATTCCTTACCAAAAGTTGCTATTTCCGTAAATAGGGGAGTCTCAGGAGTCTGTTACGGTTTAGAATGACTCCTTGTCTGGAAATTTTGTTTAACTACAAACACATTAAAGCCAAAAATAAGCCTCATTGCTAAATACAATTTTGCGACAAAACTGATCTATAGCCCAATCGACAAAAGAACAAGAATGGTTTCAAAACTGTGGTAATAAGCACCGATGAAATTTGTAAGCATGTGAAATTTATTGACTCTTTCGCCACATTTTGCCATTTGTTATCTGAGAATGGGTAATTTGTAAGATTTGTTTGTTGTTAGAAAATATTTCTTTCAATCAAGCATAATTACGTAAGTTAACTTTAATAATATTCTGGTATAATAAATTTTATAAACCATTTATTTTATATTCTAAATTTAAATCTCTCATCTAATTTATTAAATAACTTTTTTCTTCATATACAAAAAAATAAAATATTTGCTTATAAAACAAATTGCAATTTAGTTTTTATTTTCATTTGAAAACTGTATGAAATGCAAATCAATTTCCCTAATTAAATTTAAAATCTATTTCACTGATTAAAATATAAAAATTATTAAAAGTATTATTAATTATATTAATTTTAGTTTTTTTTCATATTTTAATTTTTTTTTTTTTTTTTTTTTGTAAAAAGTTGAAAATAATAATTGATCTTCATGAAAACATGAAACGAATGAAGAATACCAATGTTAAAAAAATATTTTTTAGTCTTATCTCCATTCGGCTGAATTCTATAGAATATGCATTGAAACATACATAAATATTTATTTGAAATTATTTTTGTGTTCATATAAATTTTACAGACAGACAAATATAAATCACACAGTAATTTGTTTTATTCTTATCTTTGACTTTTCACTGAACCATAAAATTTGTTTTTATACTTTTAATTGACACACAGATGGGGAAATAAAATTTAAACAAAATAAACACTAAACAGAATACAAGCGAAACTATACTTTTGTTTAATTTAAATAAAAATATATATGGAAAGTAATGAAAATTAAAATTTAAGTCCTCCTTGAGTTAAAAAAACTCCAAAAGAAGTCAAGTTTATTTTTAATTGTAGATTTTTCTGGGACTTCTATAACTCTAAATTATATAAAGTTTACGATATAAAAAGGGTAATAAGTTTTATTGATACTCAAATAGCCGTAGCTTTCTAAAACCTATGTTGAATGTTATTCCTTTAGCAACGTCAGTAAATTTTCTTTGTATTATATTCAACCCTGTAGAAAATTTCATAGAGCAAATGAAAGTTATATATTCTCATAATAATCCTTTAAAGATGAATTACAAAAAAACTAGAGAATATAGAATTTTTTACAAATAAAAAATAAAATCTTCCGAAAAACTTTTAGAATTTATTTTGCTGGTTCGTCATACATCGTTCGAAGGACCAAAAAAAAAATTAATCATAAAATTTAGTATAAAAATTTAATTTCAGAAGTGACTGTGATTTTAAGTAAAATTCTTAGCTTTTTGCTTACTCGATTGATGATGAACATTTAATTAATTAAAATTGTTAAGTAAGAATCCTTAATGTTTCGGTAAAGTCAACTGATAAGCTACATAAACAATATGGACACGAAGTATACCCACATTCAGCCATTTTATATTTAAATTTTTTAATGAATATTTTAAAAGAATCTCACGAAATGTTTATTTAAAAAAAAATTAAAAATATTTTAGAAGGATATAAACGAAAATAGAGATTTTGTATTAAATTGGTGTTTAATTAAAAATTGGATTTTTTCCTTCCGGACCCTTAGTTTTAACAAACAGAATGGATGAGTTGTGTAGAAAAGTCCGCATAGTAAAAGTGCGCTTTTTTATCACCAAACTCCCCAGCAAACAATGCCATTCTATTTTAAAACCAATTTGACATAAAACATACACTATGCATCTATTAAAGGTTTTATTTGTTTTCAGATAAATTAATTTACTTTAATTGTGTTTGATTCCTCTAAATATAAATATTTCATGATATTCTCATGTCTCATATAAAAAGCCAGTTTCTAATTGCAACCCTTATGCAGAAAAATAAAAGAAAAAATTAAAATAGTTACGAAATAGTTAGTGAACTTTTATATAAAAGATTTTTAAGTCTTAAATCAATTTTTGTTTTATTGATTCAATGAAGTTCTCATTTAATTAGCTTTGTTTTTGATATAAGACACTTGAGTTTTCTATACAATATTTTTTCTCTAAGCGTGAAGATTGGCTGTCTATGTTCCTATACTAAAACCCAGATCGGATCCTGGTATGTGTGGAAGCTATAGACCCATTTCCCTGCTGTCTGCCTTTGAAAAGTTTTTTGAATCCTTCCTCCTACGGGAAGGTGCTAGAGCAAGAAATATTAATGAACGACTGAACCGGCACTGTCGGATTATTATACAAATGGGGGTCTTACTTTGAACATTGCCAAGACCGTGGCCGTAATGTTTAAGGGAATGCGGAAATATATTTACCCAAATTGTAGAACTTACATACCTTATTTGACTATCGGACAAGAACGGATTGGGATATCGGACAAGCTTAACAACATTCTTGAGAGAAGCAAGAGAATTTACTTTGCATATCAGTGAGCTCTCAAACGTAAGGGGGTTCTTGATAGGAAAGTGCGTCTTCTAGTGTACCGTCAAATTATCCGTCCTATCATCTCCTATGCCTTTCCGGCTTAGTTTGGGATTTCTTCCAACCAGATGGAGAGGCTTCGGAGATGGGAGAGATTGCTTTTGGTTGCTTGTCTGGGGCTTGGCCTTATGTACGACCAAACGGCAGGCCATCAAGTAGATCATTCTACAGCGTAATTGATTTTGCGCGGGTGGATGTTAATATGATGAAAATGGCTGTGAAATTTTTAGAGTGCACAGAATCCTTAGGGATCTCCTTGGTGAGAGAATGTTTCTCTGCGCCGAGAAATCTGGAGGCAGTTCGGACGTGAAGGTATCTGTCTTCGGTAGATCTGTTGACCATTAAGGGTGATGGGATGCCTTACGAGAATTGAGACCTCTTATTTTATCATAGAAGGCTACACTCTCACTATTCAGAGCACTGTTTACAACACAGCCAAATAGTTTTATTTTATTTGTATTGTCAATTCATGTTTGTTTATTTTTTAATATGAATTTGTTGTTTTTCATTATCTCTTTGTTTTGTTCTTTTGTTTTTGTTTCTTTTTTTTTAGTAAATTTTGAGAGCTTCCCTTTTTCATCCCTCTTTTTTGGATAATATGTTAATTTTTTTAAATGTTATGAAAGAGTTAATTAGTACAAATGTACAATTTAATTTTGTTTAATTTGAAAGTCTTTGAAAAACACTTATGTATGCAAAGAATATTTTTTTTATAATGTTGTATTAGTTTTTAAGACTTTACTTTTTTGCAAAAATTTGTTGGGAAAATAAATATGAATCTCAATCTGAATATACAATATTTGGGTAGAATCTTCTAATGAGTTACATGAGCAGTATTTTTAACTACTTGTAAGTTGATTAACAAAATCATAAACTTAGCATTCCCAACATTCCTTCCCGTTGTCTAAGTCAATGATATATTTCTCTAGTTAACGAGTATTGCCATGGGGTAATAAAAATATTCTTAAAAAGTGTAGTTTATCACTATTTTCTTATATTAGGCTTAATTTAGTTTCATTAAGGTTCTTTTACCTTTTCAGATTTTGTTTATTCCTAAAAAATGATGAATATAGACTTTTGTTTTAATGTGGAGGTCTAATCCTAATAACTATATAAAGTAAAAGACCGCAAAAAATAGAATTTAACAGAATAAAAAATCCACTTTAAAATTTTAAATTGGCTTCTTTTTGAAGAAATTTTTTGTATGTCGTTTTCTGTGTAACGACTTTAAAAAGTTGAAATCATTTTATATAGGAATTGAGTTCTGTTACATGCTTTTATATATTTTTCTGATACACCTTCCGAGATGTTATATAAAAACTAGTAATAATTCATGTGCGTTGCACAAATATTTATACAACTCATTACGTAGCTTTGCATTTATTTTTGTGCACTCTCTCATTTGTCGATTGTTGAAACCAAAATTCAAACACTTTCAAATAGAAACGTTTTAGTTTCTTGAAATACAAAATGTAATCTATCAGATTGTTTACGTTTGATAAATAATAAAATATTTTTTTAAAAGTTACTTACTTCCATAATTTTCCGAGAGATTTGCTTAATTCGGAATTTTGTAAATGTGGATGTTGTTGAGACATAACACGTCTAGCTGCCTGAGCCCAAACCATAAAAGCATTCATAGGACGTTTGATATGTTCCTTTTTACGATCAGATGGTTGTCTGAAATGAACGAAAATAAAAAAGAAATTACATTAAAGTACAATTAATCCTTTTTATATGAAATATTACACATGTCCTAAATTCAAATGTACATGGCATCCGTAACCCACTTTAAGTCTGTACTGCTCTTGTATTATTATTATTCATTGTCAACAACAACAATATGTACCAGTCTGAATGTTTGAATATATAAGTGTACTCGTATTTTAATTTGCTATTTCATTATGAACAGAAAAAAACTGTGATAAAAGTTGTACTTGTACACGTTGAATGTCTACTTTAAATGAACTTTTAGCCACAGCATTTGACGTTGGCCAAAGTGTCACAAAAATAGCTTTCTTATACACAGTAGAAACCATAACAAAGTTAATCTGAAAAAGTTTTAATAATTTATCATAAATTAAATAAAAATTTATTATGTTTTTATCCCCTGTGAGTCTTATTTATGCAACTGTTTAATAAAATAAATAATGGCACGCGATGGATGACTTCTCAACGGTTATAAAGACGGCTGATAGATTTAATGATTTTTTCGTCATTTGAAGAAGATTTTTCGTTCTAGAATTGTTAAGAAAATAAATTATTTCATTTGTTAAGAAATTCACACAGCTGAAAGATTTGATTTTGCTCCATATATACCGCACCTATGGGACACCCTTTAATATTTAATTTTATTTTTTTTTTTGCACTTTTATTCTATTATTGAAAGCTGTAGTGATATCAACTTCTTAAAATTTTATATCGGGGACTGTTGACTCCCTCTGAATTAAAATGAAACGACTGAATTTTGCGGACACAAATATAAAAAAACAGACAAATTGATAATTTTCGCCTTTTTATACCCTTCACCACAAAAATTGAAAAGGTTATATCTAAGTTTGTCATTCTGTTTGTAATTTCTAAAATATCCATTTCCGACCCCATAAAGTATATATATTCTGACTTCTTATGCATAGCGAAGTCGATTAAACGATGTCCGTCTGTCCGTTTGTCCGTCCGTGTTAGTGTTGAAATTAAGTTTTTCGAGGCACTTGATAAGCTAGAAGGAAAAAAAATAAATATGTCACTCGATCAGACATAGTGTTGAAGGAGGTGCTATTGGAAATCAGCATGATAGGTCTATGTCCTTTGAGGAACCAGGCAAAACACCACGCCTACCTCTAATTTTTTCATGTCATTTGGAACAATAAAGTAAATCCATTCAAAAAAATAAATATATAAGGCGATAGAAAATTAAAAAATACAAAAAAAACATCAAGTTAAAAAATTGTCGCTCGAACATATTTTCCGAATTCCGGGCCTCTAAAATTTTTAAATTTTTTAAAATATCATTAATGGTATCATTTAAAAGCTTTTAAAGAGATCTTTGAAGAAGTACTAAAAATTTTTTTACGTATTTAACCCATTTAGCGTAATTATACATTAATTTTATTCTTATTTTTTTTTTTTTTTTGGAACTGATTGCCCTAGCAGCTGTTGCTCGTATTTCTTCAGTAATTTGTAATAATTTATTATTTCGTAGTTATTCATTAAATAAAGAAATAAATAAATTTCGATTTTTTTTTATTCTCTATCACCGTAATATTTGCTTCTTTGATTGGAGATACTTTAGTAAACCAGATTTACATATATGGTGAAGGGTATAAGAATCCGGCAAAGCCGAATATAGCACTTTTACTTGTTTAAATTGATATAAAATATTATAAATGCCAACATTACAATATTGGCTGACCCTTTAATAAATTGTAAGAACCGAGAAAAAATACGATTTCTACAAATCAATTCTGCGCTGTTCTCATTTAAAAAATTTTTAATTTTTATATAATTATAAAAATTACACTAAATATGACTTGTGTACTTTTTTATTAATTTGCAAGAAACAAGCAACCACTTAAACATAAATATGTATCAGTTTAATACAATTTCGTTCAACTCATTTAACTTTTAACAACAATACTAATTGCCATTAATGCAGCAAAGCAAAAAAAAATCTTAAACGTATTGCAAATAATAAAAAGAAGAGAATATTAAATGAAATGAAAATGACATTAAAAAAGTGCATAAAAGTTATTAGCAACTCGAATTTACTTACAGAAACTGATTAGCACGATATGGAGCGTATACTGACGCATACAAATGTATATAATTTTTATTATTTATACTGAGACCATACAGACATAATACATTTTCTCATAACAAGTGCTCAAAATGAATTGTACACGTACGTACGGCTTCGTTATATAAAGTAACTATATTGAGATGAGAACAGTGAAACAAGAAATAAAAATACAAGATGTTACCAACGGTTAATTTAGGCGTCAGCGAAATTATTACTTTTTTTCTAAATCATACAAATATTTTTTTATTTATTTGATGTTAATCTACGTTTGATTCCTTCAAATATATATATGTATATATATTTCATATTGTTCTAATGAAATATTTATTACTTAAAACTAAAAATAAAATGTGTAGCTGCTTCAGATTTAAGACTCCTGAATTTGGGTAGATTTGTGATATTTTTGCTCAAACTACAGACCACCATATTGCTTAGTCGTTATTTTCTTACTTACGGGATATTGGTTTCCGTGATACCACTATTTGGCCCTTGCAATTTCAGGCAACGAGCACCCCTCAAGAAATAGTGTTGTTGAACTGGCCTCAGGGCATAGAAAGCAATTCTAATGTTAGTAACCAGAAGCTTATTTATTAAGAAAAATGCGATATTATCGGTATCCTTTAAAGAATACTTAATCGACGGCTATAAAAGTTTACAACAATGTAAGTACGAGACCCTCAAAAAGAAAGATGTTAGTAAAAGGAGTAAAAATAAATTATAGCTTTCAACACAACGATCGATGGAATCTGTTAATTTTCATTCATAAATTATTTGTGGAAATATCATGAAATATTTATATTTACTGAGAAAATTTACTACAAATTTTTATATTTTTTATAGTTATTTTTGGTATAATTTTCTCCTGCTGCATTAAGTCTAGAAACAAACAAAAAAACACGTGGTATATTCAAAGCCGTCGGGCGATGGCAAATGTAGTAAATATATATTTTACTAAAAGTGTACAATACACTGAACCAAATTTTATGGGAAATTTCAACGAAAAAGTTTTATAAAACTTAAACGATAAAAATAATTATATCAAATCAATTAATTTCTTTTATTTTTTCTTCATATTTACTGGTTACGTGATTTAGTGTTACAAATTTAAAGCTGTTTACTTTAGTTTACTTTTAGATAAATGTATTAACATGATTAACATATTGTTAATTTAATTTTATTAAAATTAACTCAAACTTATTCAGGTTTACTATGAAATTTTACGCAAATATTTTTCAATTGTAATATTTTTTGGCCACAGAAGGCTTTTTATTACAACATTAAAAAAAAATTATATTTTATCTTTAGGCAATTAACTCGAATCAATTAATTTTATTTAAAATTTACTTAATTTATAACAAAAAAATTTTGTTAAAAAATATTGTTTTAAAAAACCTGTTAATTTAAACATAAAATAGATTAAAAATTAGGAAAAATTTCATTAAATTCTTTTTTAATAGTTATGCTTGATACACACGATGCAACATCGAATGGAACATATATTAATTGAAGGATCGCCGCGAATAACGTTGCAAATGACAAAATAATAATTTTTCAGGAGACCAAAAAAACGTATTTAAATGGTTTGATTATCTCCACTGACTGACTCATTGTAATTGCGTTTTGACGGTGATAAAATGCATAATTTTAATGTTTTCTTGTTGGAACAAATGTAAGAGAGTAAAGTTAACGGTAATCTGCAAAAAAACAGGTTTTGCAAAATTTGTCTTTTACAACGTTATTCGCGGCTTTGCTTCAATTAACATAAATAAATCTACCTGTAATTATTCTTATTGACGAATTATTGTATAAAGAAGAAGAAGAAGTGATACCACTAAAAAATAGAAGAAGAACAGGCCCAAAAATTTTCCTTTTTTTTAGGGAACAAATGAAAAGGTTTTAAAAGAGAAAAGAAAATAACGCTAAGGACTACCGTAATTACATGAAGATAGACGAAAATATTTTATATTCTTTTATTTATTAGTAACTTAATTAGTTAAACTAATTACTCATATATTTAAAACTGCTTTCAAACAAATGACACTTAAAAAACTATAAACACCGATACACATGAAGCAACATCGTATTGGAAAATATGAAGTTTTTAAAATATTTTATATTTCAGGCATCATGAAATAAAACATGAACTTTGACGCGAAGTAGTTGAACGAGCTTATGTTTTTTTTTTTAAATATTTGGATGTACATATGAATAGTAAGAAGTATAATTTATTTGTTGTTTTGACTGAGTCTTCCTTCATTTTTAACCGACTTCGAAAAACAGACAGAAGTCCCGTTTTACAGTTTATAATCATAAAAATAAAAGGGTGTCCCTATACAACATACGTGTTTATATGCGTATTATAAACCGTAAAGGGCACCACTTCGTAGCGCTATAGCTCCCACTGGCACAAAATAATAAAAAAATAATCTAAAAATTAAAGGGTGTCCCCATAGGTGACGTAAATTGATCTATATTGTCCTATAGTTTAAACCGCTATAGGCAAACGCTTGCATATTGGACAGAATGTCAATTGCAACGATAGATATAGTAACAAGTATTAATATTCAAAGTTATAAATTACAGGGTGCCCTATAGTTCATTTAATTGAATGTATATACGTCTAAACAGCTGTAGACAGACGCTTGAAATTTACAACAAACTTGTATTGCTAACTCCTCTATAACAACAAGCAAAAATTTGGAAATGCAAATAAAAGGGTGTCCCAATAGTTGAGGTAATTTGAGGTATATGGTCTCTCGAACCGTTATAGACAGGCAGCTGAAATTTACTAGGGACCTTTACGGCTTAGTCCGCTAAAACAAAAAGTTTATAATTTAAATTTAGAAATTAAAGGGTGTTTCCAAAATTTATGTATATTGTCCTATATGGCCGTATCTTTTTAACCATTATATACAAACACTTGAAAATTAGGCGGAATGTCTACTACTTTGTTTGGTATAAGAAAAATTATAAATATTTAAAATTATAAATTAAAGCGTTTTACAATTGTTGATGTAGTCTGATGTATATGGCGAAACTGTAAAACCGTTATAGAGGGAGGTTAAACTTTAAACAGAACCTGCTTGTTTAATCTATTACAAGAGCAAGATATAATTTAAATTTGAAAGGGTGCCCCTATAGTTGCTGTATTTTTTTGTGTTTTCAAACTCTTGAACAGTTGTAGACAGACGGTTAAAATTAATGAGGAGTTTTTAGTGCTAGGTCTGCTATAGAAAGATTAGAGATGGATTATAAGGAAATTCCAATAGTTTATGTATTTTGATGTATTTGGTCATAGAGAAAAAATAAGTTTTCAAGTCCGTATTTTTCGCAAAAACTATTTTTTTTCAATAAAAATATGTAGACTTTAAGAAATATGATACAACTCATCTAATTTATTTTGTAAAATTGATTAAAGTTTTTAATATAAATAAAGGCACGCAGATTTAAAAACTCCTGCAAAAATAAAGAAATTTCCTTGGATTTTATTTGCTTCAACAAAAAGTATAGTTTGATTAGACATGTAGAACTTAAAAATTTAGAAATTTTTTCTTAGTCACAATTTTACACGTTTTATTATTTAAAACATTAAAATTAGACAATAATCAAAATGTTCTTTCGATTATTTCAGCCTGTTTTCTTAAATTTTAAACCCTACTTTTTTCCCCCAATTCTTCAACTATTTGCTTTTAAAATAGGAATAATTTCCAGATGAAAAATCACTTAACCAAAACCTCTTGATAATAACTGCAAGAATTAACCAAGAAATTTTCGCGGCCCATTTTACCATTTTTAAATCAATTTTGGTTGAAGGTATATAATTTTTTTTACATTAAGGTTGGAATAATTCTGCTCCACCCTGTTAACTTTAATTAAAGATCCATCTGTACGTATAAAATGGCACATATGCCTTTAGAAATATAAACAAACAAGCGAAAGAATTAAAAAACATGAAATTCTATTTCAGCTGCGGAGATTCTGTTGCGGATACACTTCAGTTTGTCATCTGTCAGTCAGTCACACATCTACAAGCATCATTTTACAGCGATATTTAAGAGTCAACTTTTCATTCAAGAGTTGCAATATTTCAAATGATATGAACAAATCAAAATATGAACACAAGATAAACGCATCCAAGAAAAGTAGAAAGAAAAAAAAAGTAAAAAATACGACCAAATATGTATTTAAAGAACGGAAGAAATTCATGGTATTTTGTAACTAGCGACAGTAAAATCACAGTAAATAAAAATGAAAAAATCTTTATATTTAAACGATTTTGCTCCATTATGCTGCTGCATCTTTCCTCGATGCGCAAACATACTCTTGAATGCTGTTGTATTTGATCTGTTTATGTTTTCTTCTTTTTTTTAAATTGCAACAACTGCGCTTAATATACTTCAGCATAATTTTACTTTAACAAAAATACTCAGCAGATTTTTTATTACATTTTGTAGTTTATCAGTTTAATTTTATCATTTAATTCAGTTAAATATAATTGCAGAATGTAATGAAGGATCCCGTAGACAATCATTATTATGAGTTTTTTAGTCTTATCATAAAATTAAAATTTATTTCCAGCAAAAAAATCTCTTCAGTGTTTTGAACCACAAATATAATTTGTATTTATATTTTTGCTTGTATTTCTTTATGTTCATAAATTATGAGCCATTCAGTTTGTTGTCGGTTTTCTTAGCAAAGTTTACTTTAACAATGTTTAAAGTTTCTACGAAGTTTAAGACAGCACAATCTTAGCAGGCACAGAAATTAATCTAGGAAAGGAAAAGCTAAAATCTTTTTTTATGACAGGTATACAATTGAATTGAGTAGATTTTTATTTTTGGGAAATCTGTTTTTCTCTGAAAGAAGAAGAAAATTTCAATTAATAACAATTTTTTTAATTTATATCTTAAAAAAATTGTTTAAAAAAATATTTGACCTTTAAATTTATTTGTTAACCGAACAAATCTTAAGTGACCTCTTAATTTAGATTAGTGCCCAGAAACATGACTGAAATAAACCTAGGGAAATGGGAAATTGATCAACTAGTTGATGTGCCGCTAAGTTGCTTTTGAGCGAAATTTCTGTAGGAATTAGTAGAAACCACGTTGAGGGGATTTTTTTTAACAAGGTCACCTGTATGATATATTGGTTTCTATGACAGCAGTATGACTTCAGGAAGATTATTAATCTACTTAGAGCGCCTCGAGGATATCTGGAAACCTACCAGCAGCTTTGCTGGTAGGGCACTTGTATGTGAAATATTTCATACCAGGCTTCTGCTGAAATTGTGAGGATTGATTTTTCTTGGTAGTTCGTCACTGGAAAAGCTTGCAAAGCTGCTACATTATTAGAATAAAAATATTTATCCTGTACATGCAAAACTGGCCACTCATGTAACAATACTTATCCATTTGACTCACGTTTTATTATTGATCGCTAACTGTTGTTCGTCAGTTTTATTCGGATTAAAATCGATGTATCCATCGATGTATCCAGAAGTATGAAAATAATATACAGACATATGAAGTTAACCAGTAGTTCCGATTTCTTAGTGCAAGTAAGAATAAGTCAACTAACAAATCGCATATATTTTCACTAAAATGTTCGGCAGTTTATCAAATAGTCTCAAATTAATTAAAACAAACAAAAAAGGCAAAATTATCAAAAACTGTAAATTTACAAAAAATCACAATTTCACCAAAAAAAAATCCCAAAACTAGAAAATTTACGGTTAAAGAATGTTTTCGGTAAAAGAAAACTTTCAAAATATAATTTTCCATTTTGTATACACAAACAAATGTTTTTGCACCTATTAAGGTTTTATTTCTTTTCAGAATTAAAATGAATTACATATTTATTCGTTCAATAACATATATATAATTCAAAATAAATAAACATTTTTTAATTAAGAATTTTCTTAAATCAATTAAACATTTAATTAAAAATCAAGACAACAATTTTCTAACCAAATAAATAATTAAATCTATTAAATATTTAGTAACATTGCAATCTAAAAACAGATTTTACCTTTAATAGGTGCAATAATTTTTTGTCTGTTTTCATCACAATGTCTATTCGTCTGCCCTTCTGTCACAGCCCTTTATCTCTGGAACTGTAGTAATCAGACTCTTGAAATTTTTGCAGAAAATGAATTATTATAACTGTTATAACAACCAATACCAAATTATAAAGCGGGTTCTGAAAGTAAAGTGATATTTATTTAAACAGTTTTTTTTAACTGCGAAACTTCAAATTTGCACAGTGTCAATAAAATTATGTGCGTTAAAGCAACAAAATAGAAAAATAAATCTTTTAGTTAAAAGGTGTAGTTTTTCAATCGTAGTAGGCAAATATTTAGAATCCAGACAGAGTATTTATAAACACGTCCGCTATAAAAATAAATTGTGTACAATTAATTTCCAAGAGGCTGTGAGTTTTACCTTACCTTTTAAACGGTAATAATCAGACGCTTGAAATTTGTACAGAAGACATATAAAATGAAGGTTATCTCGATAGAAACGTGATTTTCATAATTATGGCTTTAATTTTTTGAGCCATAATAGAATATGACTAAAATTTTACGTAGCGTTTGTGTTGCTGTCGCTATTAAAAAAAGTTTTAAAAATTAAAAGGTGTCATAATAGTAACTTCATTTTTATAGGGCCTTAATTTAACTTTACCCAGCCCATTTTACTATATCCGCTGTTATAAATTAATAAAAAGAAAATTCGATATTAAAGGGTGACCTATACATGTGAGCTTTGTGTGAGTTAAACTCGCACTTGGCAGATGTAGTATTAATTGCTTCTAATCCTTTGATTAGAGATTTATTAAATTATATTCAAACAATTTCTGTAGAGCGTAATTCAGAGTCGAGATGAAATAATTAAAAAATTCTTTATTTAATTAATTACATTTTTCTTTTGGTCTTAAAAAAATATTTTAAACACTTTTAAAATCAAATATTTTTAATTTTTTCAATAAATGTACTCCAAGTAAAAATAATAGTTTATTTTTTACTCCTTTTATACTCATACATTTGTTAATTGACATGTTTGTTCAGGATATATGTATCAGGCGTTGTTGTCTTAGCAAACAACAACAGACAATCGTACCGATTTAAGAAATGACACTCTGTCCGCGTATGACACGATTAGAGCAAATGTTTAGAACAAAAATGTTATGACTTATTTGAGACATGACTATTAAGGGTTTTTACAATGAAGTAACAAATTGTTTGCTTATTTCAATAAACAAATGTCAGCATATAATCGCAACGCGTACATGTGTTTATTTTAACAGTGGAGCTGGAAATAGTTGAAACAACTTCTCCTAAAATTTTAAACTAATTTTATACAAACCAATCTTCGTTTATATCTGGATTTTATGTAATAGAAGACCAAATGAAAAGACCGATCGTTTAAAAACTTTGAACCCGGCTTACTGATAACCCGCAATAAAGGATTCCCCATATAAAATATAATAAATAATTAATTTAGATACCCAAAACAGTGACACACTAAATTTGAAATTGTCTTCTCACAGATTAGCTCTAATGAAATTTGGCCTACTAGTAGAACATTATACGAAGTTTTCAGGAGATTATTGAAAAGCGGGACGAAAAAATCATTTTATTTAAACAGAATAGATCCTTCAACTCAAACTTACTTGATTTTTTTATATAACAGGATTATTTTTTTTTTTAATATAAATTAGATGAACTTAACACAAAATTTTTGTTGTATACTATAAAGAACTTTAGACTCCTTCAAAATATGTATTGGCACAAGTGAAAAATGTGCTGTTCGTATTGATTAACATTATCCATTTGCAGCCACTCAAAACAAATGCTAAAATTTGATTCTGTCGTATAACCAGAATAGATCCATAACGATCATCCGAAAATTAGGCAACTTCCTAACTGCTGAACCGATTGAAACAAAGTTATATACTGTCACGAAAATTAAATATGGCAGCCATTTACATATTTTTAATAACAAAACCATGGCGAAATAATACAGGTGGTCTTAATGGTGAATTCGTAATTTTAGCCGTAAGCGCTAAATGTCAAACATCATATAAAAAATTGTACATATTTTTTATGTATGGAGATTGACATTTAGCGTTTACGACGAAATTAATTAATTCGTCATCGATATCACCCGTATTATTTCACTATGAACAAAACCTTATTTTATTGCCCGTGTGTAAGTGAAAAACAGAGCTGAATAAGTTGTAACTTCACCACTAGCAAAGTGTGGGAAGTTAGGGGGTTATATAAAAAATGGGAATAAAAATCTGTTTTTTGAGGATTGAAATATTTTAAATGTTTTGAGAATTTTTCGGGGATTTGTGTTTCTTTAATTTGAATATTATTTCCACTTGATTTTTATACGCATTATTTAATTTATTTATTTAGATGTCTCTCATTACGACAACAAAAACATAATTAATATTAAAATGTATAAATAATGATCAAAATTCTCTTCATCGTAATTGCCTTAAGATTCAATGGATTAAATTTATGATTATGAAGAAGAAGAAAAAAACGTTTCCCATCAAATATAATAAAAATATGTTTGATCTAACCCAGCAAAAAATTTTTGAAAAGGTAATCGAGTGTGGAATTAAGCCAACTTAATGATTTTAACAAGGCATGAGACTTTTATAATCAATTACTGAGAATCGATTACATTAATTATTGTAGAAAATAATGAGTAGAGTACCATTAGTACGGTAGTCTCTTTTAACATAGAGAACTAGTTCCATTAAGCGGGTATTAAACGATCAAACTTGTGAGCACGGCCTGATGAGAGAGAGAGTGTTTTGCTTTTACACGATCAGGCCTAGATTGTCAAACATCAGTATGCAAGCAGATTTTGAGCAGTGAAGTTCGTATTTGTGATAGTTGCAATTTACATGAATAAGTTGCAATTTGTTTATTTTATTTTTTAAATTGTTAATATTTTATTTTCAACCTAGCAATTAATAAGAATTTCAGTGTAATATAATTTACCTATAACTCCTAATAATTGTCAATACATATTATCTTTATTTAACTTATGCGCTCTAGCCAAGCCATCTTTACTGTTCGCCGACAAAAACACAAATGAAATTTACACTGTGCTTGACAAACTCGTTATTAAACGAGTATGATGGCCTGATGGCAAACACAACATATCCAAAATTTTTGATTTTCATCCAGCGCGGCTGACAAACACGAAATTTACCCTATTACACGGGTTTGATGGCTTGTCATCAGGCCGTGCTCACAGGCGAAGTTTGATCGTCTAATAGCCGCTTTACTACTTCCTCTTTTGGAAACTAATGTAATGTGTTTTGTAAGCGAGTAACAAAATATGGCAATCACAAAAGTAAGACATTATGTGGCAAGTACTTTTTAAGGTAATGTCTATTTTTTTTGCTGGGAAACAACATTTAATTTAGGATAATTTCGACAAAGGTTGACCCTACTTTGTGAATCTAAGAGCAATGTTTGTATTAAAAGATTTTATAGCCAATAAACACAAATATTTATATAAATAAATTGGTGATTTATTTACAGAATATCTTGTTTTAATCCCACATTAAAAAAATTTTTTTTCGAAAAGTTTTTCAGATCTTTTTTGTTGCTCTCTTTAGAAATCATCTCATATATGTGCTGTTTAAAAATTAAAAACATAGGAATATTAAATCAAATAAATAAAACTTTAAATTTATCGTGCTACTTTCCCGGTATGGTGCTACGTCTCGGTGGCCATTTCGCTGCCGCTCACTTACCTCGTCAGAAAATTGAAAGTGACATAAGTGGGGAAAAAATAAACACGCTGAGATAAGAAGTTAAAGCAAGTCTTCTCGAGATTTAGCTTCAATACTTTTTAACCTTTTTACAAACATATTTTTAAACATGTGTACCAGCTTAAAAACAAAGTGACTTACGCCATTTTCAAAATAAACGACTTAAATGTGTTCTTACTTTTTGCCAACCGTCTGTTAGGAATACAATTTTAGTTTTTACTCTTTCACACTTTTTTCTTCACAATACAGTAGATGCTATTGCAATATCATAGTGATTGTTACAAAGTAAGCATGTATACACGCTGTGAACTATTGTTGTATTTTAACAAACAAGTGAACTTAATTCTTTTTAAAATTATTAAGAAAGAAAAATTATTCACAATTTTAGTGTTAATTTTTAAAGAAAACAGCGAAAAGAAATCGAAATAAGCTTTGGGTTGTAGGTGGACTTCGTCTAACCAAATTATTAGTGATTGAAGTTTTGTTTCTCACGCGAACTTAAATGTTCTTTCTATATTTATTCCTGCCAGCCTGTTAAATATTTATGGAATTTTTTACTACTTAGACATATGTTTGTAACACTCCTGTTGGCTGGCAAGGCAGCACAACGTAATAGCAACATTACATATGTGTAATAAAGATATGTAATTTAAATTTATATGACATGATTTAATGCAAAAATATAATAAAATTATTACATGACAATTTATAAATATATTTGAATTATTACAACCAACAACTTAGTTTATGGCAACTTCTCTGCAAGAAAGTGTTAAATGAATATGTTAAAATATTTATTTACAATTTCAAAATATTTACAATATGACATAAAAATAGTTAAAAAGTTAATATTAGCATAATGTAAATAAATAAAATAAAAACTATTTTAAAATGCATTTTCATAAAAAAGAGACAAATTTTAACACATTTCCTTTTTTTATTATTTCACAAGCCGCTGAATATTTACTTTGTAGTTTCAGTTTAATGTTTATTTACATATTTGTCAACTTCTTAACAATGTTATGTCTGGTATTAGTTGCTGTGAAATATTCAAACTTCTTAACTAACTTAAATTAAATATGAAAAGTACCCGGTAGCCGTGACTTTTTATAAGGTTTTTCCCACGCATTCTTTATATGTGATAATAATATGAAAAAAAATGTTACTCCATTAGACGCTACATGTCAGTCACCTTTGCGTTAACATTAAAGGGGAGTCTTGTATAAGATAAGTTTTGGTAGAAAAAATGTAAACGGATTTGATTTTTGAAGCGATAAATTTAGTTTTAATTTTTTTGTAATAATAATTGTTTTATTTGTCTTATTATTATTATTAACATTTTATATAAGTTAATTTAATTAATATGCAGAATTATTGTTCTAATAAAGAAAATTTAGCCTCAAGCAATAATGCCAACTAATTAGGTGTGTTGTCTCCTCTGGAAAGGGATAGAGTACAGAAGATAAATGACAAAACAAGTGAGTGCAATTGAACGTTATATTTATCATAATAAAAATTTATATTTACAGTCAATTTATTTATTAAATTTTCCATGCCAGCAACTTAGTGAAAATATGAAAATAAAAAACATAAAAATGAAAGTTAGGCAGCCGCTGGAATGTGAACTCATGCCATCAAAACATCACTTGCTTAAGTCTTAACTCTTCTTTGGCTATTGTATGAGGATAACTTGTTTTCAGCATATATTTATTATATACGCTTCACTTTTACGCTGAGTTCATTTAACCGATGGCATATAAAAATAAAGTTAGTGGTTTATAGACGGTAAAAGGAATAAATGATAAAATTTAAAATTAAAACAGCTTATCAAACAAAACAAAAAAAAACGATAACTTTTTGAAGAAAAAACGTTATTGATCTAAACATATTATGGTTAAATTATATGATTACATGAATAGTAAAATTTTAATTTTTTGGGTGAAAATTTTGTTCAAATAGAAAAATGACATCGTAACATGTAACCATAATAGTGCTTAAATTGCAATCATATTATGATACTTTATAAATATATTGTGGTTCCAAATTAATTTTATTGTGGTTAGATTAAATTATTTTATGAGTAAACCAGACGATTGCAATATGAATTAAAATGTAATCCATATTTTAAAAACGCACATGCTTTGTGCTTTGTAGATATATTCCAAAGTAAGGGAAGCAGTGCACTGTTTAACATACTTATTTTATGCAACTTGATGATAATGATGAGATGAGCATCTACTGTAATAATATGTAAATACAAAACAAGTAAGAGTGCTATTTACGGCTATGCGGAATCTTATATACCCTTCACCTTTTATGTAAATCTAATTTAGTGAAGTAACTGGGTGACAGAAAGTTGAAAAATAAGAAAAAAAATTAAGTACTACATATATATAATTTTACATAAAAATGGCACAGCCACTTAATGAGTTAATCATTAAAAAATAGTATATCTTAAAGATCTCTTCAAAAGCTTTTAAATAAAAGCCATATTGATATTGAAAAAAATATTTCAAAATTTCAAAGGCCCGTAACTCGGAAAATTTGGGTGAGCGCCAATTTTTTCACTTAATGTTTTCTTCTCATTTTTGACTGGAGTTACTTCATTGTTTCAAATTATATAAAAAAAATTAGGGGTAGGCCCACTGCCGATCATGCTGATTTCCAATAGCACCTTTTTCGACACTAGGTCCGATCGATTGGCGTATTTAAATTTTCTCTAGCTTATCTAGTGCCTTGGCAAACTTGATTTCAACACTAACAAGGACGGACATCGCTCAATAAACTTCGCTATGCATAAGAACTCAAAATATTTATACTTGATGGAGTCAGAAATGGATATTGTAGAAATTACAACCGGAATGACTTAAATATACCCTTTTTCCACTTTTTGTGGTGAAGGTTATAAAAATGGCATTTATATGTAGTTAGGTTGTGTGTGAACTTCATCTTAATAAATTTTTTGATTGATTTGGAATATTATACGTGTTCTAATTTATTACATTAGTTAGTTAAGTAGATGATGTTTACAACGTACACTGGCAAAAGACGGACGTAGCTGTTATTGCGCTTGTGTCGAAAATTTCTGTTTTTTTTTTTTTAATTAACACAAAAATTTTTAAGTTGAGTTACTTTTTTAAATTTAGAAATTACTTGAATTTAAGAGAAGGTCAAAATTATTGTCATGTAGAATGATTTAATAAATAATAAAACATATTGAAAATTTTAAATGTGCTTTATTTTTACTAAGATTTATTTACAGTTTTACAAACGATGTCGATGTGCACAATTAAAATTATTGGGCCATATTCATAGTTAAAATAAAGTATACTTTAAGGGAACTAATGTCGGTTTTACTTTATAGTTGACTCTAATTCATTTATAGACAATTTAAAATATACTTTTGGCGAAAAATTCAACTCTAAATTAAAAACTAACTAAAGCTGGTTTAAACTCATTTTTCCATAATTATTTTATTTGGTTTAAGAACACATTACTCTATATCTGATTTTTATACCAAAGTGAACAAAATGAAAACCAGGTTACTTTTTTCTAATGTTTGTTTAGAAATTGTATGAAAACGTTTATCAAATTACAGTTGACACCCAGTGGAAGGCGGCTAAACTTAAAGTATACTTTATTCTTTACTATGAAAGCAAAAAAGATAATAAGAACATGTTATTTTAGAGTATACTTTAACAAGAGTCGACTTTGGTCTATAACTATGAATATGGGCCATTATGTTTATTAATAAATTTTTTTTGTTTAAGTTATAACAAAACCTTAATTCTAAGGAAGGCGGCAAAAATAATGTTGTTAAACGTTAACCAAAAATAGTTTACCGCTACTAAAGGTTTATAAAAGAAGCTATAATTTGATTAAGACAACAATCTACCGCTTCAGAAAATATATATATATTTTTTTTTTTGGAAAAAAATGTTTCTTTTTCGAAAACAAACCTGATAAAATTAAGTTTACCTTTTCTTTATAAAGATTGCCAAGTATATAACTAATTTTAAGCACTTTCCAAATTTTTCATAAAGATGGAATAAATAAATCATTTGCTTTTTTTATTATTTTATTATTATTATTTTGACTTTATATTATGCTTTTAGTTTATAGACAACTTTGTGAATTTATTCTTTAAGCACCGTTGGCAATATAATATTTTACAAATATACTTGTTTGTTTGTGCCTCAGTTTAATGTACTTTTACTCATCCTTCTTCTCTGTTTTATTAATACATTTATTTTGTTTACAATCAAGATAATTATTTAAAAAATATCAAAATAAAATAATGTAGAAATATAGTAGAAAATCGTATATTAATGTTAGGTAAGCAAATTTAGCATCGTTCAAACCTAGATGTATATAGTATATTAAATAGAAAAAGTAAAGAATGTATTATAAATACATTTACATTTAAGCTGTTATAATTTTTTACGTGAATTTTCTAAAAAAAAAAAATAGGCCTTAAATTAGACATCCAGTGTCACGCAAATTCTTTTTTCAATATCTTCACAGGAAATAACAGAGAGGATTAAAATCGTCATACCTTAGAGACCAATTGACAAGCCCGCTTCTTAAGTTTAATTTACTTATTTAATTTACGATCGCTATATTAAAAAAAGGGATTCTATTAAAACCACATATCGCTCGGATCGTTGTCATTCATAATTTCAAACAACACATCATTGAGCTTAATGCAAGCTTTGGTTTCACTTTTTGAGAAATAAAATCTAACGATTCCAGAGGAGTGTAAGTCACATTAAGCGGTACATAATTTTTTTTGGTTTGTGATGGAGTCTTTAGGATTTGTTGCGGACTGATTTTACTCTATATCCGGCAATTTTGTTCACTAGCAAACCGGTTGAGCCAAAAATTAACCTCATGGCTTTGAACACAATTTGCGTTGTGCGGATTGGTTTTCAAAGTTAATCTGGGTGATTTGGAAGCTTTTTGCAAGCGTTAATCTATTCATGATGATTTGATAATCAACAACATTTTTTAATCTTATACCACTCATAATATTCACATTTATTATATCATTGTCTATGGTCCTCATTTAAATGCCGTGACGTCTGATTCAGAGCACCATATGATCCCACCATTATGAGAAACCCGGAACGCAGTATATTCCAGCAGTAGCAGTTGCTCTCTGGTTGCATCCATACAACTTTATAATTGGAGCAGATTTAAATTTTTAGGATTAATAACTTTCAAGTTCTATGCTGATTTACTCGCTTTCGGAGTTTTATTTTTGCCTCTCACATATTGGACGCGCTGTGTTGTGATTTTAAGTCCATGACATGAGTGCCAGTTGGCGTTTTAGCTGTTCGAATAGAGTATTCCATAACCAATCTGCCTATTTTTTCCATTCCTCTAACATAAGTCTTCACAAGTGCAACCTCCAAAACAAACATCTCCACCCCTTGAAAGACGACATAGTCCGCACAACAAAGGAAGCGCCTTTGTCAACCTTTTCTTTGACTAAATTACATCACATTATATTGGAGAGTAGATATCCACCTGCACAGAGCTTCAATTACAAAGGAAACTCTATGTTACAGCTCGAGAAGTAATTAAAATCTGCAAACCCAATTTCCGATTCCACCATGAATTGGAATGTTATAGAGTTTATTTCTTGTCGCCGACTTATTAAATCAATATCGCCAGCAGATACTTAAACTGATAAAATAAAAATATTAAAAATTTCAACTAAATATTTTAGGCGTTAAAGTGGTTATCGGAACAAATAAAATATTTTAATTTGCTGCACAGTATAATTTTATTTTCGTCTGGCTAAAGGATAAACATAAGCACCTGCAACAGAGCAGCACGTTAAAGTTCATTTCTTTTTGCTTTGTTTTTTGTTAAGCTTTAAGTCTTTTTTGTATATCACATACAAAGCCAATGACATTTAACCTCTGTCCGTTGTTTTTTGCCAAACTCCTCCGATAACCACGATGGAAAGAAAATACTCTGAATGTGTGAAAGAAAACACAAGTAAAGAAAAATGAAATTGTGTGAAATAAAATTTATACTTTTGTCAGTTGAAGAAATCTTAAGACACAGATAAACAAACTGTCAAGTAAATACGAATTATAAAAATTGCTACTGCTGATGATTCTCTCTTTCTGTCTTAACAAAGACTAAGTAATGTTATTTGGTTGTCTTTATTTGAAAATTTATTTTTCATATTATGTATTTAGCATATTTATGCGAAAAAGAATGTAGAAAAAAATCGTTAAATAAATTTGTTTAAATTTACACGCCTTTTAACGCTTGAATTGATTGTTTCCTTTTCTTATTCTCAAGTATTTTGTATGGTTTGTTTAGTAATATTGTTTGTTACTTTTTAAACTAATTTAAAAACATAATTTTGTTGTTATAGTTGTTTAATAATGTCATATTTTAAACACATACTAAAGTTGAGATAAGTTAATTGTGTGAATTATTTACGTACTTGTAGCATTAAAGTAGAAAGTATAGTAAGAATATATTTTACTTAAAACTTTGTTTATTTTATTTATTTGGTTTAAATTGTGGAATGAAGTATAAGTAAAGAAACTGCTGTTCCATAGTTCAAAAGACGCGGATCATAAATTTCTTAAAGTTAGCAAGTATATTTTTAATATCCACCTTAGATACTCCTATTAACAAGATAGTCCTTTTAACAAGGCAACGAAATCTGTTTGGACCTAGAAAACGCGATTTTAGAGATATTTTTTTTATAATATCTATCATTACATATAATAAAACTGTAACGCGGTCATTTCTGTACATGAAATATTTTTTGAAAATTTTTTTTTGTTGGTGTAGACAGTAATCGATATGGAATACCAAACACCTATTTTTGGAATTTTTGTCTGTCTGGCTGTTTTCGCATCACGTAAAAACTACTGTTCCCTTAGAACCTTGGCTTCAATATATACTTTTTTTTCGTAAAAATAGGTCATTTCATGATAAAATAGAGATACAATTCTGAAAGCATCCACTGTCTGCAGAACCCTAGAATAAATAGTTGAATTTGAATTTTAAGAAAATTAGAAATGACACGCAGACAAAGTCGTGAGCTCTGCTAGTATATATACACATATATAAATATATATATATATATATATATATATATATATATATATATATATATATTGTATATATATTGTTCCAAATAACATTAAAAAATTAGAGGTTTGCGTGGTGTTTTGCCTGCTGCCTCTAAGGACATTACCGATCATGGTAATTTGCAATAGCACCTCTTTCGACACTATATCATATCGATTTATATAATATTTTTTTTTTTTTTTGTGTAATCAAATTTGCCGAGGCAACAATAACACGGACAGACAGACGGACTGATGGACATTGCTCAATCGACTTCGCTATACATAAGAAGTCGGAATATATATACTTTATGGGGTCGGAAATGGATATTGTAAAAATTACACACGGAATGACAAATAAATAATTTTAAGTCATTCCCCCTTTCCCCCTCCCTCCTTATCGAACAAATTTTGCGAATCTATAATCTTTGTAGATAATAATTATTTTCACTCTGAGGTGTCAAATTAAATACTTCTTTCCCTCCCATTTTCGACCAAAAACATTACAGCTTTTCATCTTCATTTCATCAAACGGTATGACCTGTAGAGCGTTCACAAAAATTTTGATATACTTGTATGTGAGTGGGCGTGCTCGATACCATACAAAATAAATATTAATCATCATATAATCTTGTAGCTATAAGAGGTAGAGTCTTGAAATTGTATATTTGCAAGTGTGTACTGTCAAAAAAAATTAGACACCAGCAGAATGTAATGATGCATTATCTGGATCGCTACATCCTTCATCAGTATTCTTCGCATTTATCTACCTTAGATTGTATACATTATAGGCCAAAACCAATTTCAATTAAAAAATAATATCAATCGAATTTCATCAAAAGTTTAAAACATTTCTAAAAATATTTAGAAAAATCCATAGAAGCTAAAGTAATATATACAACCTTTTGTGGCCTTTAAATTACAGAGGATGTTGGCAACCGTTAGCCAGCAGACTTTAAATATCAATAAAATTAACTTTAAGAGACAAATATTTGACATCACCACAAGGGATTTAATGCTACAAAATAAAAGCTCAACACTTTGTATTTAAAGGATTAACTTTAATTTAGAACGACTAGTAAAAATACTTTGACTTGGGTGTGAGTTTATTAACAACTCGCACACATACACGCACGCCAAAACACACAACTCGCTTTTTCAAACAAATACATATGTTTGAAAAATAATCATGACATACGTTTCTACAAACAAAGTTGTATTATGTCGCATACCAGCATTGGATACAAGTAAAAAGGGCAAATAATTTCAAATTAAATAACAAAGTTAAGTCTTGTTTTTGTTGTTTTTGGAGGTTTTTAACGTTTCCACACTTAAAAGCAATAAAATTTATATCCCGTATCCTGTTTTTCCAACCAGAAACAATTTCACAGTTAAGAGGGTCATAACAATAAAGATAAAGTGAATATGACTTTTCCTATACTGCCGTTCTAACAAATGTCTATAAAATGAAATGAATATTTGTAAATACACTTTCGATTACAGTTTTTTCTACTTTTTACAAATTTGTAGTGATAGGATTTTTTATTGATAAATTTTTAAAAGAATCAAAGGCAAAAGAGTGACATTTTCTAAGTCGGGACCTTAAACGAAGAGAAAAATTATGTCAATGAGAAGAAACAAATTCCTGGAGAGTCTTAATTTAGACCTATAGGGGGCTGTGGACATATATTGGACAGAGCTAAGCTTTTCTTGCTCTTTGAGTTTGAGAGAATTAGTTGCAACGTAGAAAAACTCTCTTGGCACTGAAAAATTGATGTCATCATCAGTGTTGCCAGAGAGGAAATGTTACATTTATTCATTAAATGTTAAATTTTGAAACTTTCCTTAAATAAATAGTAGTTTGATGTAATTTATATAAAATATAGATAAAAAGTTTTATTCTATTTTTTAGGAAAAATAACAAGGCAACTAACTATGTACATTTACTGAACCCTTCACCATCTATGTAAATTTTTTTTTTTATTAGGACCAGCAGTCGGGGGATGATCCCTACTTATGCAATGCATTGTGCCAGAACTAGGAAATTAGGTTATGGGAAGGGGGATGGAGGGAGTAGTGCTTGTGGACATTTGATTTGAATCTTTGCACATTAAAAGTGGTAGGAAGACCTCTGCGGGGAGTTTATTCCACATACGGACTGTTCGACTAAAAAACGAATTCTTTCTGTAATGCGTAGTGCGATTCACTGGCCAATTGAACACAAATAAATGCGCTCTTGATGCAGAGCGCGTTACGCGTACGAAATCGGTTTTCAGGAACAAGTTCCCTGATTTTATAAGAGCACATTCCGTTGTAGTAACGATAATACAGTGAAACTGACACCACATTGCGTCGATGCTCCAGTCAGTCAATAGAGGTGGATACCCTACCGTCACCGATGACCTTCTTCGCTCTCTCCTGCACGCGGTCGAGTAACTCCAAAATGAACTTTGAAGCACCAGCCCATACATGAGAGTTATATTCCATTTTTGTCTGATAAAGGTGACATAGGTAGTAAGGACATCAGATGGAGTGAAGTATTTCTTACACCGCTTAAAAAAACTAGGCACTTTAATGCTTCTTTTGTGAAATAAAAATTATGCTGGTTCCAACGAACATCACATTGAGTATTAATGCCAAGAACATCGAGAGCTTCTGATTCCTTAATATATATATATCACCCATAATTACAAATAAGGTAGGATATTCAGCCGTACGCCTGTGCGAAAGCACACAGCATTGGGTTTTATCAGCGTTAAATTGAACCCTATTCGCAAGGCCCCATTCTGAGATTACCAAAAGTTCGCGATTAAGGGTATCGTCCACATGCTTGCGCATAGTCCCAATTTCCTGAAGGCTTAGTCTATTGCGAAAAGAAAATGAATGGCTTATGCTACTGTCATCTGCGAAAGAATAGATAAGGTTGAAAGTCTGAAATAGAAGGTCATTGAGAAAAATAAGAAATAGGGAAAGAATAGAACCGTGCGTTACCCCTGAATTTACCTTGAACTCGTTTGATGAGATCACATCTATAATAACTCGTATAGTGCGATTCCTGAGAAAGCTCGATATAAGTCGAGAGAAATTATTACTGACACCAAAAGCAATAAGTTTTGATATGAGTGCACCATGCCAGACTGTATCAAACGCCACCACCTTACTTTTGCCGAAAGGGTAAATGGATTGACACCACTTTTCCACTTTTTAGTGAAGTAACTCCTATCAAGAAAGCAAATATTTGGATGACATAGAACTAAAAAATTTGGTAGTGCATTACTTTAAATAAAAAAGTCATTTGGGTTAAGCATTTTTAAAGAATTTTTTGTATTTCCTTGAAGATTTCTTCAAAAGCTTTAAAATGATACCCATATTGATATTTAAAAAAAAAATAAAATTTCAGAGCCCCATAACTCCGAAAATATGGGTGAGGCGCAATTTTTTTACTTCATGTTTTCTTTCTTATTGTTTAATTCTCTATCACCCCATATATTTACTTCTTTGATTGACGTTGCTTTATTGTTCCTGATGACAAGAAAAAATTAGAGGTAGGCGTGGTGTTTAACTGCTGCCTCGAAGGACATGGGCCGATTTCATGCTGATTTCCAATAGCACCGCTTTCGACACTATATCTGATCGATTGACATTAGAGATGAGCGATATTTTAGTACCTGTGATTGAATCACTGTGATTGAAAAATCACTGGTGACTACAGTGACTGAATTTATCAAGTAACAGTTCTGCGTAAGAACGTTTTGTATATACAAACTTAAATTTAATTTTACTTTTTAAAAGAGAAATATAAGTGCTCTTGACTCTCTCATTCTTTTATATGTCACAGCGGATTCATTGCCGTGTAGGCTTTTTTTGCTTCAACTTATTAACAACAGCTATTCTTCTTACCAACCTTAATACATATAACACAAAAAAATATTGTGTGTCTTTTTTATCTGAACCTATAAAAATCAGTGTTACGAAATATTTAATTACAGCTGCTTTAAATGAATATATCAAAACACCTTTTCCATTATTATTACTCTTTGCATAAAATATTATTTAGTACTATATACTTCCTTTATAAACATGTACTTATGTTCAAATAATAAAAACAATAAAATAACTGCAAACGGTGATCACGGTAGCTATTAAAAAGAACGGTGATTTGAAAATCACGTTCACTGGTAACCATGTTCCTCAAAAATCACGGGATCGCTCATCCCTAATTGACATACTTATTTTTTTTTTTTTTGTAAAATCAAGTTTGACACGGACGGAAAGACTTTGCTATGCATAAGAAATCAGAAGGGACCGAAAATCGATATTGTAGAAAATACTCACGGAATCACAAACTTAGTTATACCCTTTTTTCACTTTTTATGGTGAAGGGCATAAAAAAGAAAAACGTATGAAAGAAAATTCAGCACGATATTGCTTATGAGAATTAAAATTTGGACTCAAAAATAATATTTTGGTATGGAGAAGAAATGCTCTCGCCATTCAATAAAATTAGTAAAAGAATGATTGTTTTTTTTAACAGTTTGACCTTCTTCTTTTAAAGATTGAGCTTCGATGGAATTTACTCAACTAATTATTTTGAAAATACCCTTACGAAAGACAAATTTGAGCCTTATTTGCCTCAAACTTCAACATTAAACTACTGACAATTTTTCTGCTATATTATCCTGCACTTCCTAAAGGAAATTAAAAGACAACTTTCTTCTAAATCGAGGTTTTGGTACGGTTGTCAAATTTTTCAAGCGAAATAATCAAAGTTGCTAAAACTGTTCACAAAATTGAATGAAATGCAGCTCATATTATTTTATAGTGGAAAACAAATTGCTGCCCGAAAAACTTTGGTGTTTTTAAAAATGAAGCCGGTAACATTTTGTAATTTCTCTTGAATTAAAAAAAGTAAAACCAAAAGTAACAAAAATATAACCAAACGGCAACACTGGTCAGGATGTATCCTGAAGTATATGAAGGATGAAGAATGGATATTCCGATAATTCGGAAAACGCAGTACCGGATGTCCCAGCAAGTAGTTTTAAATCCATAATTATGAAAAGATAGAGGTATGACACTACATACAGAGACAGGCTCGAAAGATGCTCAAAAAGCCCTTAGACATGGAGACGAAAATGGTCTTGCTTACAGGACATCATCACTGAGGGTAAAAAATCGTATGACTAAGAAATTATAGATTACAATTAATTGCAAAAAAATCTTCGTGGACTTGAAGTTATTTTATAAAAACAGTTATTTTATTAAGCATAACAGTGCACTATGGGGAATTCTCTCTTTTTTTGCCGAATGTAAAAAACCAATTATTAAGCTTTAGATTTTTCTTCAGTAAATGAATTTATTAAGGAAAAAAATATGGTTTTTAATGAAATAAAAACCGCCTTTATAAGTAAGAAACGATCGATCGTGGCAGATTGAGAATCATGTTTTTTGAATTTTGTTAACAATTTGTAATTTAAAAATCAAAGTCCTGAAATAAAAGCCTGTTTAAATTAAAGCAAATCTTTATTTCTTATGTGGAATTTTATTAATCTGCCTTCTGTTCTTCGACTTCTTTTTATTTTCCATAAAAAAAGTAATTTAAAAATTTTACTTCTGCCTTTTAAAGCAAATAGGGAAGAAATAGTTTACTTTGGACGTCCAACTGCGGCCATTTATTTCTAGGTGTTGCTGGTTTATCACGTGGCTATGAAGAAAATAATAGAGAGGTATAGAAATCTATATTAGAAATGCCTGAATAAATGTATGAAATTTAATTCAAATGTTAAAATTTATTTTTGCTTGCTAAGGGTTCTTAAAACGTACTCACATCAACAAAATATGTTTAGGCACTCACATTTTTATTACTAAGTATCTGTGTATATGAAATATTTTGCACACATCGAAATGAATAATAATGCTTTTTCTATTAAACAAGACAACTTAAATAAAGAAAAAAACTATTGGCTACTGCAACAATATGAACAATATTTACTTATGTCCACATTGTATACAAAATAAAATGACACAAATAAAGCAAACACATTCAAACTAAATATCTGTATTAGTAATTTGGTGTGACAATCCAACAAAGATACGTCTGAAAGATTATGTTTTAATGAAATGACATTCAATGTTGTGTATTTCAAAGGTGTATTTACTATGCAGCGAATATTTAGAAAAGTAGAAAAGACAAGTCTTGTAAAAGTAACCCAAAACTTAATAAACGATAGAGTTAGTATGCAGCAATCTAAATGTAATAAGAGCTCGTTGCTTTTATTATCCTCTTAAACAATATGTAAACCTTAGATATCATAACGCCCATGAATATTTCACATTCACACAGTGCACAGTGGGGTCAATCGTAAAATACTTATGTTAAATTATACTAACGGGACTTAGTCCCCGCCCTTAGATTTTTTCATTCTTATGGAATTTTTAATGCATCAAATAAAAAATAAAATACATATTCCTTTTAAGCAGTATATGAAAAATTTTAAAAGCAAAACGTTTTAATTAATAGAGTTTCTCAAGCTCCCAAAAATATTTCCCAAACTGGACTTATTCAATTTTTTTGTATAACATAAATATGCCAAAGGATAGAAATCTGACATCGTTACTTGAGCACATATTACTAAAACTAATTTATTTTTATCTTTTAACATTATATGTATATAAATATACACACAGAGAAAAGAAATTCGTTATAAGAACCGAATTTGTTGCCAATCGAATTTTGTCGGTTGTGTGTATTATCTTGAATTCGGTTATAGTAACTGAATAAATATAGCAGTCACAGCTATTTTAAAAAATGATTCTCGGGTGACTATACACTACTATTGCGAATTAATTAATTAATTATTTTAATAATAAATTATAAGAATAAGATTTTAATTTTGTTTCCTGAAGAAGGTACGCAGAAAGTACCGAAATATTGAAATAAAATATTATTAAAAAATATAAGGACCCAAAGCTTAAGAAAATAGAAAATAATTTAATAAGATAATACATTATAAATTTTCTTCGGACCATTAAATCAGCTTTCTTCTTCCTTTACATCATTATTTTTTTCTTTTTTACATAGTTTCTTCAACTTACTATCTCATACTTCGAGTTTTGCCGCTGCGAAATGTATTAATTGTTTTAAAATTAGTTTTTATATAAATGTCTTTCTGAGATAACTTTAACCTTACCATTTACCAATATTGGAAAACTTTAAAAAAATCTTTGTATTTTAAAACTAAAATTTAAAATGAAAAATTTATTATTCGGAATCTTATAAAATTTAATTAATTTACTTTATTCGTGCTTGATTCCTTCAAATATAAATATTTCATGATATTCTCATGAACTATTTATTATTTTAAACTAAACTAAAAAATGAAATGTATTACTGCGGGGAAAGCATATCCATATGGCCATTTCACTACTGCTCAAATATTTATATTTGAAGGAATCAAGCACGAATAAAGTAAATTAATTAAAATTTAAAATTTTACTTTTATTGTATCGAACATTGTCGACTCCAGAATATACAATTAAATTTTATAACTCCTACGACCAAAATTTGATTTTCAGTAGCATTGTGCTGAATAAGTTTAGTTGCATCTTCCATTTAATAGAATAGATTTTAGTAAAGACACAAATCGGTCAGGTTAACTTTTCTAAGAAGTGTCACAACTAACATTTAGAAGCAAATATCATTTGTTAGCTTTTAATATAAAAAAAATCAATACTTTAAGTTATTAATAATAAAAATCAAATTATTATATTAGTAATTAAATTTTTAGCATATTAAGCGAATTGTTGCCAAGCTTTTTTCTGTGTGTATATATCTATTAATTAACATACAAATTTTTTTTGTTGAAAATTTTTGAAAAACTTTAAACAATAGCGCTACCTGAGAAATTATACCGAGATCTAGAGGGACCATTGTGAGTCTCTTCAGATATCTATGCCAAAAGCCATTAGTCCCCTACCACCCACCCGTTAGCCTCCAAATTTCTAGTAAAGCTAATGACGTATAGCATCAAGGAAATGATATCTGCTGTAAACTTCTGTGGACCAAAACCCAGATTCGCACGTAGAAATAGCCCAATGCGTGCGAAGGTCCCACAGTGGATGAACTTACCCAACCTGAAAAGGTGGAGGGAGAATTAGGATGTGTGGACAGGCGTAAAATGAGAACCGTGTTAGAACAGCCAGTAAAGTACTCTGGTATAATAAAAGTACTTTAAGCTGGATAACTGCGTAGTAGGTAGTTTTTGACCTTTCTCACCAATGGCTTGTCGATTATCGGGAAATATCACCAATATATGAAACTATGTAATACAAACATTTTTATTTGTTTACCTCTTTTATCATAAAACATTGAAATTTCATTGCTTATAACAATCTAAAAAAAAGTTTTTATTTAAAAGAGCAATTTATTTGTAAAAGCTTTTATATTGCATTTAAAACACATAAAAATAAAAAAACAAATCTTAAATAACATAAAAAATAATTTAGTTTAAAAAAAGTAGATTCAACCAATGTGTAAGATTTAAGTTATTTTCATAATTAAATCCTAAACCTCGGGATCATATTGGTATATAAAGATATTTTAAAAAATGTTGAAAATAATAAAACTGATTTAAGACACATATCAATTATTGAACTTAAACTTTCATGCACATTTTCAATTTTATTATTGCGTTTTCTACTGCGGTAAATGTTATTTGCATTTAATCTACCTAACATATCTTCGGTAGGAATGAATGCGTTATAACATATGTTACTTATATTCAATAAATACCTGTGAAGTTCATGTTATATGTTATGCATTATATTTCTTAATTGGGTTTTAATAGAATTCATTATAGAAACAGTTCTTTTAACACAAGAATATCTTGTGGGAACAATCAACATATTAAGAACGTCCATCGAACATTCCTTAAAGTATCAGCAGCAACCTGGTAATCGTAAACTTTAGACTAGAATTCGTATAGGCTTTTTGGTACTTTATTGTTGAAATATTGAATCCAGTTTATGAAACGAAGCTTTTCCCACTGTGTTTCATAAGTACCGCGTGCGTAAGTAGGGTTTTCAAAATTTTTAAAAACTTCTTAAACAGCATTTTAAGTAAACTTGAGATGCAGAGTTACAGCATTTTGAAATTGAAAATTGACAATAATTGAAAAACGAATTTTGTTATTTTTAATTTGGCTTTATTATTTCTTTTTTGAAGTTGACATCATTTCTCATTTAATATTAACAACTTTGATTTTTGTGTCTCACAGCCTTTTGCTTTAACCGTTTTTACTATTTTACATTAAATTCAAAAATTAATATATGTATATTTGTATATACATATGTACAAGGCAGATAAAAAGGAACGTACATGAAAAAACGTACTTTCGCCCTCAACAATCAATATCGGTGTTTTATTCACCACAAAAATTGGAAAAAGGATATATCTAAGTTTGTCATTCCGTGTGTAATTTTTACTATCCATTTCCGACCCCATAAAGTAAATATATTCTGACTTCTTATGCATAGCGAAGTCAATTGAGAGATGTCCGCCTGTCCGTCAAAAATCCAGTTTGCCTCGGCAAATAAAAACAAATATGTCAATCGATTAGATATAGTGTCGGAAGAGGTGCTATTTAAAATTAGCATGATCGGTTTATGTCCTTCAAGGCAGAAGACGAAACTCCGCCTGTCATTTGGAACAATAAAGAAACTCCAATCAAAATAATAAATTTGAGGGCGATAGAAAATTAAAAAGTAAGAAAAAACATCAAGAGAAAAAATTTGCTCTCGCCCATATTTTCCGAGTTGAGGGGCTCTGAAATTTTCCAACTTTTTAAATATCAATATGGATATCATTTTAAAGCTTTTGAAGAGATATTTATGAAAAACCAATTTTTATTTAAATGCTAAGCCCATTGTTTTTTTTTTTTTTTTTTTTTTGTTAATTCTCTGTCACCCCAGTTTTTGCTTTTTTAATTGAAGTTACTTCACTAAACTAGATTTACATAGATGCTGAAGGGTATATAAGATTCGGTATAGCCGAATATAGCATTGCTTTATTTATTTATTATTAATTTTTTTTGCAAATTCCCCACTGTATTTCATTAAACTCAATATTGCCGAAATATTTTGCTAATAAACTAAAAATTCGGTGTTTATTTTTTCGAAACTTTTCTTAAATAACTTTTGCTTAACATTGTTTTAGTTGCTGCAATATTTCCTATTAACTTTACGCCCCAACTATTTATTTGAGAGAAACTAAACTACAACTCAATTTGCCTTAATGCTACGACTAAGCCAATAAATAAATAAATTATTTGCCCAGATGCAACAAGGCTATGACTATACAAGGAAAACAAAAAACAAGTTTTTAATATTCAAAACATACACGTAGACAAGATTAAATGTACTGACACTAAAATTTCCCTTTGTGCATATATATTTCATTTCTAACACAAACAAATAAGCAATCGTCGAATACACACCCAAGTAGATTATATTACCCAAAATACAAATGACCAAATATTTGAAAAATTTATGAATGTGAAATAAAAAAATACTTTTAAATTATAATTTTTACATTTTGAAGTGAATTGAGTATAATAAAGAAATTAACAATTTAAAAAAAAATTAAATCGCCTTGAACATAAAAAATACCGAGTGCAAAAACGTTGAGTTGCAAAAAATTAATCGAATAATCGAAAAAAGCATTATTGCGTAAATTATAAAAACTGTTACAAAAAACATATTCAATTTACGTTCAGGACATAATTTCAATTTTCTTGTTTAATTATAGAACTTGAAAACAGAAGCTGCGAAAAGCCTTTTGTAGTCTTTGCTAGCAGCTTTGTTAAAAATATGTTCATTTTTCCGCAGGCCTGTGCTATTTTATTGCATTCCACATTTTGTCTTAAGTCCAGAACTGGAGAGTTAAAAATTAGATTTAGTTCCTGTTGTTGATTTGTAGAGTCATTACCGTTAATGTTTCGTTTGTAATGAGTCTATTCATTAAATTCCGCAATCAATATAAAACGTGTAGAATTTAAGAAAACTAGGTTATGGTACAACTAACGGAGTTACAAAAAATCTACAAAAAATATACGAGTATTTAAATTAAATTAAGGCTTTAAATTAAAAATTAACAAAATTGTGACAAAGAAAAATATTCTAATCTAAATGAAATAAAATTATTATAAAATTTTCAAAAATTCTTTTTTTCGTGCTATTTTCCCGATTTATTATTTAAATCACCGATATTGATTATTGAGGGTCAAAGCACGTCTCGATGACCATTTCGTTATCGCTTACTTAACTCTTCAGGAAACTTCTGACATCTATATTTCAAATATTGTTAGGATCGCCAAGCTATCAATGTGTACGCGTGTATGAAGTCAGCGTGCAATAATACCCCACTAGCTCAGAGACACCTACGTATTTGTTGTTGTTTTTTATATAGAAAAAATTAGATGCTGTCATGAAAAGTCATAACTCACGAACGCATTGGCCGATTGCGTGCAAACTTAAGATAAAACATCTACACCATCTACCATACGAACAAACCCTAAAAATTTAATAGAATTCTGTGTGAGCGATCGTGAGTTATAAAGACACAACACACTTGCAACAATTTTTAATATATGTAATATATAAATTTTTAAATAAAATACCTCTTAATTTATATAAATCGTGTATAATATTAAATAAAAATTGAATTTATTTAAATTCCTGATTCGATTAATCATACCAGCGTCTACAGTTAACTTTAATATCTTAGCAGTAACACTAAATAATAATATATATATAGAATAATCGATATACGATACAATTATTATTTCCAACAACATCATCCATTATTACACGCCTTTCGATTAATCACTTCTTATTATTTTCATTTCATTTAAAGAAAAAAGTTGGCAGAAGAAGAGCGTAATTAGATAGTCATATCTAATTGCTAAAAGCCGTATGCATAACAAAATTTTAGAATGAGTTTGGCATTAGTGACGGAATTATGCAGGGTCTCAGAGAATTTTGTCGTACAGGCTGCCACTTAAAGTCATTGTATATTGTTGTTGTGACTCCTAACTATATTTTATGACTATAGTCGGTGTCAAATTGTGTGAAGAGCCTTGCAGAGACCCTGCTTAGTTTCGTCACTTATGCTAACTTCATGTTAGCTGTTTGTTATGCATACGGCCGTAACTGACTTATGAAATTTTTAAAATACTTATGATTGTTAGTACTGAATATCAAAACTTTAATTAATTTAATTAATTTGTGATTATAAGTTTTATCAGCTACGGCAATACATAATATATGTTAATGTAAAAAAAGAACACCATTTAAATTTTTAATTTTTATTTCGCTGCAAGTTTTACCTGTCTGTCTGTCTTTCTGTCTTACAAAAATAAACCCGTATGCCAAAATAACGTCTTCTATGGAGACACCTTTTTAATTTATTTGTTTATTTAATTGTTTCAATTTCTAACAATTTCGATTAAAAATTTCCTTTAGTTCTTATTTTATATACATATTATACTTTAAGCATAAGTTATATAACTCTGTTTAAATTTTGACCTATCACGGCTAAAATAATAGCATAAAATGTAAAATCAAGTCTAAACATTTGATAAACTTCATTATAATACATGTTGCGGTTAATCTGTGCTTATTTTAAGTATCCTTATATTAAGACTCAAAGAGTAATACTATTTATCCCGTCTCCATCTTCTAACCTGTTTAGACATATGCTTTAATTGTACAATTAAGGAATTTACGCAATTAATGACTTAATTGCGCCAAATTTACCATATAAGATGTCAATTACTAAATTAAGCAATTAATACTTCATTGTATAAAAATACAACCCTTGCCAAGTACGTTTACTGGGAAGTATGTTCAGTGAAAAGAAACAATTCATAAAATTAACAAGCCGTATATAAAAATATAAACAAAAAAAAAAGGGAAAATGGCAACAAATTAACAAATGTCTGTTTTTATATAGCGAAAAAAATGAAGAGGAAGAGGTTGGCGGGTCATACGAAAATTGCAAGTGACTTCCCAACACATAGATTGCCAATTCTGTTAATTAAAAACTTTCATTGATATTTACAAAATTATTGTCATTTCATTAACTATCTTTCACAATATCCTTTGATTTATGTTCTGGTTTAATATTTTAAGGAGCAGTAGGTATCTGTTTTGTCATTAATTTTGAAGAATTATAAAATTATTATTTTTTAACGCATATACTTTTTAGGTAGACAATATGCAAATTATGGTCATTCAGGATATGCTTTGTATACAGGTTGCAATTTTAATTGTCACATAACATGGGCTAGCATTTATTAATGGCTGCTACATATGTTTCCATATGCTATGCAACAGAGTAGTTTTGACACACTCCTTTATGAGTATTTTTCTCACACGCTGCTTTAGTTATCAGAGTTGCCAGGGAAAGACAGAAAAAAGTTCCGATTTTTTTTCAAAAAAGTTACAATTTTAAATTAAAAGTTACATTTTGAAATTGTTCTTAAATAAATAGTAATTTAATATAATTTTTGTAAAATATAGTAAAAATATTTGTTCTTCATTACAGGAAAATAACAAGGCAACAAATTTATTTAATGAACAAAAACAAAGCGAACATAAAAAAATAAATAAAACCTATGAAAACCAATTCGATACCGAAGATGCTAATGAGGACTTAAATTAGGACTCAATAAATATATTTCGGTATCGAAAAGTGTATGCTTTCTCCATTCATTAAAATTAGTTAAAGTAGGATTTTTCTTTAATAAGGCTTATTTGCTTTAAACTTCAACATAAAATTAATGACAATTTATACATGTTACGTGGAGCCTGTAAAAGTTACAAAAAAATTAAAAAAATGTAACCAAACGGCAACACTGTCAGTTCTATTTCAGAAATTCATGTCCTTTTTCCACACGCATACATACGTACATGTTTCTATGTAAGCATTGTGTACAAAAGATTGAACATCAACTTAAATTTAATTATTCACCAATGTGGTCTTAAGTTAAGACAAGACATTTTTTTAAACATCCAAATTAAATTTATGTATGATATTTTATTTATATTATAAATATCTTTGAAATTTTGTTTGTTTGATTGTGTGTATATCACTCACGGCTAAACGACTCAACAAATTTTAATAAAATTTTAAACACGGGTAGATATTTGCCATCATGGTAACATAGAGTATTTATATTTTCAAACAGCGGTCAAGTATTATTTACATTAATCACTTAATTCTAATTGAGCTCAAAATTTTAGCTGCTTTTGAAAGGATTGATAATTATTTTTTGTATGCAAACAGATGGCTCCTCAGTATCAGCTTACTTTTAAAATGCTAACAGAAAATTCGCAGTATAGACTTTAATAATTGCATGTTACATCGTTTTAAATACTAAAAATCGTTTGTGAATTAAATTCAACCAAAATTTTTCTATGAAGTGAAATTTATTTAGGCTCAAAAACGCTGAACTGGCATGAATTTATTTAAGTCTATTGTGAGATCTATTAAAGCAATACTTATTGTAGAATTTTTCATCGTTAAAATCAAAACGGTGCGGTGGTGGTTTGGCAATTTCGATCATTACAATATTTTGGAAATGCGGGTATTCGAAAACATAGTAATTATAAATCATTTAATACTGGCTTATTTTGCTCGACGTTGTCTGGGTTTAATTCGTCGTTTCAAGGCACTATATAAAATATTATAGCCTTTTTTTTACTGACAAACGTGGGCGCAGAATACTTAATTTAATTAAAATTAACAAAATTTTGTATTTTCGATAAGTAAATAAGTTCGCCTAGGACGAGTTATACCCTCACACACAAATTATGTATAATAATCCTTTCATTTTTATGTTTTAATTATTTGTTGTTGAAAATGTATTGTATCTACTTATTAGAACTTAAGGTAATATAAACAATATCAGTGCTATGGGGACACCCTATACGCATAAATTTTGTTATTAATACTTCTAATCATAGAGTCCACATACTTTGTAAAAATTTCATGGCCTTAACTGTTGCGGCTTCAGAAATGAGCCAATAAATGCTAATCTTATTTTTTGTTTGGGTCGCCCTTTACTTTTCAATTTTTACTTGTCATTTGTCATTTGTTATTAAAAATTTGTAACTCTATCAACTACAGCTTAAAACATAAGACAATATACAATAAATCAGGTCCTCTATGGAGACACCCTTTACGTTAAAACTTTATTTTTTATTCATCTAAGAAAACCCCTCATAAACTGTGTGTTAATTTCTAACGTCTGCCTATAAAAGTAAAGTCACGTCTTTTAACAGACTTCAAAAAAGAAAGAGGTCATCAATTCGACTGAATGTTTTGTTTTTTATGTTTGTGCCTGCAAAACTCAGTCATTTTTGAACCGATGTTTAAAATTTTTTAAAATCATTTGATAATCTTTAAAGTTAAAGGGTTTCCCCAAACAACATACATGTTTTTTACGTGTATTTTTAACTTCTTTAAAATTTGAAAAAAAAACTGCGTATTACTATCTCCCAATAGTAAAAAGTAATACAAAAATAAAGCTAAAAATTAAAGGATGTCCCCATAGGTGTCGTAAATTGTCTTATATGTGCCTATCTTTTGAACCGTTATAGACAAACTTAGGAAAATTTGATTATGCTGACCTTTATAAAAACAAGTATAAATATTCAAAAATATAAATTAAAGTGTGTCCCAATAGTTAATGTAATTTGATGTATGTGGCTGAACTTTTCAACCGTTAAAGATAGACAGCTGAAACTTACAAAGGACTTGCATTGCTAAGTCTGCTATAAAAACAATTTTATAATTTAAATTAAAAAATTAAAGGGTGTTCCCTTGATCAAAGTAATTTTACCTATATGGCCGTATCTTTTATACCGACATTTATAAAGAACCTGATTGCTAAGTCTACTATAACTGCAAGTGTATAATTTAGATTTGCAAATTAAAGGGTGGCCCTATAGTTGCTCTTATTTGATGTATATTCTTAACTAATGAACAGTTGAACAAGCATAAAGTTTAGAGATGGAATGTAGGGGTTTCCCTATAGTTAATATAATTTGATGTATGCGGCCATACTCTTGAACCGTTATAGATCGCCAGATGAAAACTGTTTTGAAGTCGGCTTTTTTTTTTGCAAGAATTATATTTGGTGCTTTGAGCCCAATTTCGCACACCATTTTTTTTAATTACTTTTAATTTTCAATGTATTTCATTCTATCCAAAGAGAAGGAAGTATTTCGACATATATTAATTTAACTCGAGAATAGATTGTCCTACACTAAGATCATGGGTTCAAATCCTACAAAGCTGTATGTATAAAAAATTACTGTTGATAAGTTGCGGCGGTGTGTGCTTTGTTTAAATGTCAAACATCACTTCAAACCTCACGTAATTCTTAAGTAAAAAAACAGTTAGTGTTAAAGTCGCCTGATTGTTAGAGCAGCATATAACAGCAGGTAATTCCTGGTCCAAACCTTGACGGACGGAGCCTTTGTTAGTGAGTAAAGTAATATAATAGCATCAATGTGCGGAAATCGTTGGCTAGAAGGGCCTAGTTGGTAAAATAAGAAATCGTGAGTCCATGTCTGCCTACAGCCACAGAGTCCTGTGGACTTAATGCATATGCTGGTTAAAGGTAAATATTGACAAACCAAAACATTAATTAGTTTGTATATCGCATATGTCTGGAATCTAGTAGTGTCACCTTAAGCTTGTAAAACCACAAGTTTAGAAAAGCTAAGGTAGAGTATACAAACTTAAGACAGAGCCACAGAATAAAAAACGAAAGAGAACTCAACGAAAAATTATTTTTGCTTGGTTTTGTTTGCAACAAAAAAAAAAGAACCCCTAAATTGGTGAAATTAAAAAGTTTACAACATTAATGTTCACCCTTTAAATATTTATAGAATATTTATTATTATTTTATTAAAATAGGACGTCATAGTAGATTAAAACAAATTTTTTTTAAATACACTAGATTTGTTGGTGTTTTCATTAAATCAAATCAAATTTATATTTGCCTGCATTAGTTTATTTTTTATAAGTCCTAAAGCACTCATAAATCTAAAATATTAAAAAATATTTAAAGTAGTTTATTTTTACTTGCACTCACTTTGCGGATGCTTGTACTAAATTCCAATCATATCCTTCTAAAACTTTCATAACCGCACTAGTTATGCGTTCGTCTTCTTTGCGGCCAACACCACCTTCACCATTTAAACGTTTTTGCTCGGCTTTTAAGGCAAGATTTGCTAAAACTAATGTTTCCACTGGCTTAACACGTTCAGATTTTTTTGTGTTGTGTGTAGAAGGACTTGTATCCGTGGCCATACTATGACTTTTTTAAAAAGCACCCAAGATTGGCATAGAAATTTTAGTATAAAATAACGGTAAATGTGGCAACAACCACAAATTTTACTATTTGCAATATAATAAAATTATTCTTAAAGTGCCGTCGGTTTTTTTTTAATTTTTAATTTAAATTTTGTTTTTTTTTTTAACTGTTCAAATTAAAGCTTTTCGAACGATCTCTGCAACGAAACACAGCTTTAAGTTGTATCGCACGAATTCCCAACGAATACTAATTTCACTGATCTTAATGACAAATTGACTGACTTCACCCACCAGCCAACCGAACTAAACATACGAAGTGTTTTATAAGTTTTCTTAAACCACTAAACGAACTTGGGAAAAAACGAACGTTTGAATTACTGCAAATATTATGTAGTTGGTATATCTTCTAAGTGTTAAGTTAAGCCGACTAGTATTCGTTTTATGGCTGCATATTTTGTGTTTGTTAAACCTAGAATTGTTTGAGTGTGTGTAGGTTTTGTTGTCATAAATCTGAAAACGAGCCGTTCTTAATTTCATATATGTATGTATGTATGTATGGTGAGCATAAATGCTTAGAAAAATTATAAAGGAATTCGGTGGCGTTCGATCAAAATTTAGTTTTTGTTGTTCTTCGTGCTGTTATAAATATTTTTAAATACACACAAATTTTTGATCGGGGAAGCTGCATACGAAATTTGAATACTTGTGCGATTAGTTTTAGTTTGTTATGACTTAAATGAAATTTCTTTAGAACAGAGAACGGCTAAAAGAGAAAAGTCTCTTAATGAGAATTATTTACGTTGCTTTGCACTTACAAAAATTGACGTATTGTCTTGCTATTTTCTGAAAAAAAATACATATTTTTTAACTGAACGATTAAAGAAATATATGAAATAAATTATGAATGGATATTTAAAGTAAAACAGCCTTACGTGTCCTCTTTAAAGAGAGCGCTTTCCGATAGTGCAACTTTTTACCTCCTGATGGTGAGCGTGCATCTGCTGGCGATGCTTGTGTAAGAAGTTTAGCTAAGAGAAACTGACTTATTAAAATAACATGCAAACTCATGAATGAACATCATACGCCAAATTTGATCAAGATCGCAATTGTCCTCCCGTTTTGCTACAGACCTACCACTGAAATTCGAGCTCACGACAGTCTATTGAAGTTTTTTCTACAACAGATTAACAGGTTCTGGCCAAAGGAGACAGACAAAATCTCCCGCAAGAGGTAAACATATTTATTCTCGAGGTTCCTCCGCTTAATAATATAAGTGGAAGAATTGAGAGACCTGTCTTGCTGTTTTGCAACTTAATAATTTCAGAAGCTTTTAACACTAAAATAACAATAATTCTAAAACAAGATATTGTTTATATAAAAAATTGACTCCTCGAAATATGCACATAACACAATAAATAAACAAGTAAAAGTGATATATTCAATTATGCCGAATCTTATATACCCTTCACCATATATGTAAAACGAGTTTAGTGAAGTAACTCCAATCAAAAAAACAAATATTGGGGCTACAGAGAATTAAAAAAAATTAAGTAAATGTCATCGATTCTTAACGGGTTAAGCATTTGTTAAACATTTTAGTATTTCTTTAAAGATCTCTTCAAAAGCTTTTAAATGGTACCCATATTTTTATTTAAAAAATTTTAAAAGTTCAAAAGGCCCATAACTCGGAAAATATGGGCTAGCGCCAATTTTTTTAATTTAATGTTTTTTTTCTTATTTTTTAATTGTGTATCGCCCCATATATTTGCTTCTTTGACTAAAGTTACTTCACTTAACTAGATTTGTTCCAAATATATAGAAAAATCAAGAAAGGCGTGGTGTTTTGCCCGCTGCCACTCAAAAAAAATTTGATTGTTTCTGAAACTAATAAAACGAAGTAAGCAGTTTTGTAAAACTATCGCAATATCATTTTATAAGTTTTCTACTTGATTTCTGTAAATGAAATGACAGTTGTACACAGGTGGCCATTGACATAATAAATTTTAAGTGATAAGCATCAGTCTCAAAAAGAAAGAGTGCTATGTTAAGCTATGCCGAATCTTATATATCCTTCACCATCTATTTAAATTTAGTATAGTGGAGTAGCTCTAATCAAAAAAGCAAATATTTGTGGTGACAGAAAATTAAAAAATAAGAATAAAAAATTAAGTACCACATATATGTATCGGATTTTAATGGGTTAAGCATTTTTTAAAATTTGTAGTATTTCCTTAAAGATCTCACTAAGCGTTTTTAAATGATACCAATATTGATATTTAAAAAAAATTAAATTTCAGAGGCCCGTAACTCGGAAAATATGGGCGCGCGCCAATTTTTTCAGCTGGTGTTTTTTTTATTATTTTTTAAGTTACTTTATTGTTCCAAATAATACGGAAAAATTTCAGGTAGGCGTGGTGTTTTGTCCGCTGCGTCTAAGGACGTTTACCGATTTTGCTAATTTCCAATAGCATCTCTTTCGACACTATGTCTCATCAATTGGCGTATTTAAATTTTTGTTTGTATTTGCAAACTTGATTTCGACGCTAACACGGACGGTTAAACGGACATCGCTCAATCGACTTAGCTATGCATAAGAACTCAGAATATATGGTGTCGAAAATGGATATTGTAGAAATTACAAACGGAATGACAAACTAAGTTATATCCTTTTTCCAATGCTCGTGGAGAAAGGCATAAAAAACTACAAAAAAATGCATGGTAAAAGTAACCGTAAGGATGGATATTTATGTTATGAAATTTTCACCCTTTTGATATTAAGTAAATTTGAAAATACAGTTAATCCAGCTTATTATTCTAATCGTTGTTTTAGCAACCTTTTTGTCTATGTGTATTTTTAAAAATTTCGAATGAAGAAAAAAAATTACTTCCAAAACACAGTTCAATAAAAAAAATATTAAAATATTTAAACAAACTAATGAGAAGCGTTAAAAAAAAAGAAACAAACAAAAAGTTACACGTGCAAGCAGGCTTATACCTAATTGATTAAAACACTATACTTATGAATTCGAAAAAATAAACCACATATGTACTCTTTTTTATCCCATCTTCACACACCTACACACTTCAGTTATTGAAAACATTATTACATTTTTAACCACAAGTGATAGACAACTTAATACGAGAATCGGTGGCATTCAAACACAGTCGCGTTTATCTTTTATATTCGTTTTAAATAAGCGATTACAAGCCCCACCAAACTGATATCAATACATACATACATGACATGTAAATGTACCAACAACATATAATTTATTTAACATAAACATGATAAATTATAAAATACAGTTCAATACAAATACCCGGTGTCGTGTGTGCATATATTTAAGCACCTTCTTAATAATATACATTGGTGTGGGATTAATAGAGTTTCTGTGTTTGTTGTTGTTTGTGCAGTTAAAATTAAATTAAAAACCACTTTGTATCCACATGCTGCCTTATGTAAGAGTGAGACAGTAAATATGTATTTTAAAACATCCAAAGTAAGTATGTTTAACTCGACTAAATACGGAGGCATGCAAAAAAGGTGTCGAAAAAAATTATATGGGTTTTTACTACATAAACAGAAAACGTATTTATAATGCACAGAAAAAAATTGTATTTTCTGAGGTCTAACAAATTATATGCTTAATTAAACATTTAAACATTTGCTTGTTGTACGCTTTTACATTTTTTAAGGCACTAGTGAAACGGATAAACGTTTTTAGCCTTTGTCCACCCTGTGGCTCTCTTCCAAACATTAAAGAAAAATCTTATTAAATTCTCAAGGGTAATTGTTTACAAAAATATATATATTATTTAACATGTTTAAATCAGCGCCACCCATCGGTTCCACCTCTTTGTTAAGTCTGCGACCAATGATATACACAAAAACATTTAATTCATAGCGCTTAAACAGTTTTTGAGTTTAACATTAACGAATACGTAAATTCGAGTAAAGCTAAAACTTGTCAACGATTTAAACGAAATAAGGCATATTTAATCGTGGTATACCTAAGTTTATGAATAATAAAATATCGGTTAATTTTTGCTATTTTCATGTTTTTTTTAAGACCAAAAATTTTGTATATCTACGTATTTTAGCCAAACTGATGAGAATAAATGCAGGTGATTTTACAGCTTAACGAAATTGAATATCCGGTATGTAGTTATGATGAAATATACTAACTTCATCGCTTTATGGCAGAGAAAAACTAAAAATAGGTTGTTGTTTAAGTCTCCATTTTTATTCTATTTTTAATTAAAGGATCCTCCTTTGCTACTCTTTCACATTCACAATTCATTTTTAATTAATTGTTTATAATTTGCAAAGTGCCCGTACATAGAACAAAAATAAGTTATCGTAGCGTTTTGTGATATTTTATTTTTCAATATCTTTAAACTGTATAAAAGTTTCGAAAAAAGTCAGCCGTATACAGTGGATAAAGAAAAATTAAATCATTTTTTTTATTATTGTTGTTTTTTCTAAACTTGAATTGTTGTCTCTACTTTATTATTTGGAAAAAATCTTTAGTTTATTTAAAATTTCGGTAGCGAAATGGCCATGGTGCTTTCCCCGTCATTAATCAATATCGGTGATTTAAAAATTTAATCAGGCTAGGAATATCACGATATTTTATAAATAAAATTTTAAATTAAAAAATACAAGAAACATTTATTAAATAAATTAATTTTTTTTTAAATTATTGTGCTAATTTCTAAATAACCCGATTTTATTATACATGACCGATATTATTATTGAAGGTGAAGGCATGCTTACTTATCACAAACACTTTAAATAAATTAAAGATTTCTGTCCAAACAATAAAGTAAAAACAAAAATCAAAGTTTAAGCAAAAACAACAATTTCATCTTTCTTTCTCGACTGTATATAGCTGTCTTTTTTTGGATCTTTTATACAGCTGAAAGAGGATAAAAAAAAATTTAACAAAAAAACCACGATAATTTATTTTTATGCACAGGCACTTTTCAATTATATTATTAAATTAAAAAATACGGGAAACATTTATTAAATAAATTAAATTTTAAAAATTATTGTGCTGATTTATAATTAAAATCGGTATATTTGGAAATTAGCACAATATTTTTTTAGTATAAATAAGCATTTTTTTCCATTTTTGTTGTTACCTCGATACTAACACCATTCAAATAATTTTGAAAAACAATTTTTATAACTGCCGTCGTATCGTAAATTTTTATTAAAATTTGATGTGTATAAATAAAATTGTGTTTACGGTAGCAGGTTGTTATAAATTAAATTTATTCATTTTTCGTTTTGAACTTTTTTGCGGCGGAATCACTTAACATAATTTATCTAAAGCATCGTTGGGCCCAATTTCTTTAAATTTGTAATAAAAAATTATTATTATTTTTTTAATATATTTTTATAAACCTTTGCTTAACTTACAAATTTTAGAGTGGCTTATGACCACGTCAAGAAAAACAGCATGTTGTTAATATTTTAAAAATTATACTGAAGTCTGCCCAAGAAAGTTGCAAGTATGATCGATATGCAATATATTCTGTTCGTTAATGAATATAGGAAACATTGGCGAAATAAATATAATATTAATTCAAGCTGTATATTGGTTGGTCCTAACTCGTATAATTGTTTTTTTACAGGAGAAACTAAAAACATCAGAGAAAATCTCAATGAAATATTCAAAATGTAAATGCTTGTAAACAGTTATTTTTGATACTATTCCATTCAAATTTTGTGACGAGGGGTATCTGTATGAAATGTATTAGAATCACGAAAAACTCAATTTAGTAACAATTAGAGTTAGGGCCTTTCTACATTAGACCAGCGATATGTTTTTAACAAAAAAATTTTAAATTTTTTATTTATGCTCAAATGAAATAAAAGTCACGAATAACTTTATTTGCAGTGTTGTCGATTCAGGAAATTTATTACCAAAAATTAAAATTTTTGTGAAGAGGGGATACACTCTATTTTTGGTCAGATTTGTTACCGATGCGAATAAACACTAAAGAAGACAAAGACAACACCAAACTTCAATATTCCCTAGCAATAATTTAAAACTAAAATTCTGTGATATTAGTTTAATTAAAAATATTATTCTGTGATACTATTATTTTTTCGTTGACTAATTTATATACATATTTTAATGTGTCGTGCTGTCCATAATTTTGACTATTATTATACATTAATTTTTTAAATTCAACTTCATCACCTATTCAGAGAAAAGAAATTCGTTATAAGAACCGAATTTGTTGCCAATCGAATTTTGTCGGTTGTGTGTATTATCTTGAATTCGGTTGTAGTAACTGAATAAATATAGCAGTCACAACTATTTCAAAAAATGATTCTTGGGTGATTATAAAATATTATTGTGAATTAAACAAAACAAAATAATTTTTTAATATTTACTTTTATTTAAATAATAAATTATAGGAATAAGATTATAGATTATAAATTTCATGATTCGAACTAGGGATGAGCGATCCCGTGATTTTTGAGGAACATCGTTACCAGTGAACGTGATTTTCAAGTCACCGTTTTATTAAATAGTTACCGTGATCACCATTTGCAGTTCTTTTTATATTTTAACATACATGTTTTTTTATAGGAGGTATATAATACTAAATAATATTTTATGCAAACAGTAATCATAAGGAAAAAGGTATTTTGATCTCTACATTAAAAGCAGCTGTAATTAAAGGCTGGTTCACCCACAAAAATTTTGTTCCGAAACATTTTTTTTTTATATGTAGTTTGACATTTTATTTTTTGAGAGAGAGAGAAACAACATATAAAAAAAAAATGTTTCGGAACAAAATTTTTGTGGGTGAACCAGCCTTTAATTTCCCCAGAAATATAATTCGGAACACTGATTGATTACAGGTTCAAATTAAAAAAGCACACAACGTTTTTTGTTTTTTCACTACATACATATGGATGCCTGTGTGAAGTTTGGAAAAAAGAATAGTTGTTGTTAATAAGTTGAAGCAAGAAAAAGCTACGCAGCAAAGAAGCTGCTTTGATTTATATACTTATGATAAATGAAAGAGTCAAAAGTACTTATATTTCTCTTTCACAAAGTAAAATTAAATTTAAGTTTGTATCTGTGCAAATATAAAAGAACGTTCTTGCGCGGAACTGTTATTTGAAAAACTCAGTCACTGTAGTGACCAGTGATTTTTAAATCACAGTGATTTAATCACAGGTACTAAAATATCGCTCATCTCTAATTCGAACCATTGAATGCAGCTTTCTTCTTCCTTTACATCATGATTTCTTCTTTTCCACATAGTTTCTTCAACTTGCTATCCCATACCGCACGTTTTGCGCTGCGAAATAAATTAAATATTATAATTTAATTTTTATATATAAATGTCTTTCTGCGATAATTTTGAACTTGCCATTTACCAATATTGGAGAACTTTTCACCACTTTTAATAAATCTTTTTATTTTTGAACTAAAATATTTTTTGATTTTTGTAATGTGTACAAATTTTATTTATATTGTCAAACATTTTTCGATTTCAGAATATACAATCGAGTTTTATGATTCTTAATTCCAAAATTTGGTTTTCAGCAGTAATGTACTGAATAAGTTCAGTTGCATCTTCCATTTAATAGAATAGATTTTAGTAAAGTCACAAATCGGTCAGGTTAACTTTTCTAAGAAGTGTCACAACTAACATTTAGAAGCAAATATCATTTGTTAGCTTCTAATATAAAAAATAAATCAAGACCATAAATTATTAATAATAAAAATCGAATTATTATATTTTAGAATTTTTAACGTATCAAGCGAATTGTTACCGATCTTTTTTCTGTGTGTAAATTAAAACATGTTAATAATAAATAATAAAAATATTCCCATGAAGAAGTCGGAAAAAACCGACGATACGTTGGGAAAAAGATGGAAGAAGTTTTTTATTCGCATCGGTAACAAATCCGACCAAAAATAGCCCGGGACAAACTCTTCACAATAACAAAGGTCAAATAACAAATTGGTCATAAACAAAGAAAAAAATCATAATTAATATTTTTGTTTGGTTATGGGAATTTTTCGAAGATGTGTGTTTTACATTATTTTTAATATTATTATTGCACCTCAAATATAATTCCAAATTGTTTAATGCTGTAAACACATTCGCCACAGCAAGATACACGAAAACACGACAGCAAATGACGATAGCAACATTTGTTGCCATGTACACAGCTACATAGTTATTTTGAAGGCAGCAGCTACATAATAGAAATCTGTACCTCGTTTCTGTATTTCTCGCATCGTAAAAGTTTTCACATCAAGTGTGAAACAAAAAATTTCATCGTTTCTCGATTTGCGAGTAAAAAGTGTTTCTGGTTCTTAATGCGAAAACAGACAACATTGATTCTGTTTTTACTGGAATAATTCCAGTACTAGTGTCAAATAAAAACAAAACGTCAAAATAAAGAAATAAATTATCAAACAATATAAAAAATAAAATAAGTTTTAGATAATATAGCGAAAAAAATGTATAGTGTGGTCTTAATAATAGCTGAAGAGAATGATCGGCGAAATATTATTAAATTTTCTATTTTGTAAATAAAAAGATACAAAACATAAATAAATGCATGAATACTTATTGATAATACTTTTTTATTATTAAGTTAAATTGATTTTTACCTTTTCGTCTGAATTAGACTCCATGTTTACACAAATTTAAAAATATATTTTTAACCTTACTCGTTTTCGCACTGTTTTTAAATGTGAGTTGTTTTGACAGTTCTTGCGTAAAACTTTTCACAAAATATTGGTACAGAAACCCCTTTTCTCGCATACTTCCAATAACTGTTGGAAAATAACTTAAATGACATATAGTTCTCGCATTTTAAAGATACAGAAACACTTGTGTGAGAAAACCCATTTTTTGTTTCAATTTACATCGTTTTTCTAAAAATTCAGTTGTTTCATGCGAAAACTTTTACGATTCGAGAAATACAGAAACGAAGTACTGAATTTGTTTTATTTCAGTGATGTCACTTTAGCAGTTTTTAAAGAAGCAAATCGGATTTTGAATTAAAATATATTTCAACTATAATTATTAGAATTGGATTGTCTTTAAAATTGAAAATATATTAAAGTATATTGAAAAAATATTGAAGATTTCTCAGAAGCAATAATAATGTCAGTATAAATAGCACGTGGTTGCTTGTCCACTTAAATAAAAAAACTAAATACAACAGTTCTATCATATCTTCTAAAACCAATCGTGTTAAATATTTACAGATGTCCAATACGACAATTGAAATTAATATAAGTACTTCAACCAGCAAGTACTAAGAACAGAAGTAAATTTTAAACTAAATATTATCCAACCAAAAGGAATTGTAGTTTTATATACATCTTAATATATTTCTTTGAAATTTTTACAATTATTCTTCGTATACTTTCGTCATGTCAATTGTAGTATTTTAAATTCGTCGGTGTGGCATCTCTAATTTTTTTTAAATTCAAATTTCGAAAAATATGTTTTAAGTAATTATTGAAAAGTATGTAAAAAGTGTTAAAATTTTTCTATGTACAATTATACCGGTAAAATTGGGTGATTTTACATTTGTTTCTCTAATTTTCTACGAAAAAAAAATCTATGTTTGATTTGATCTACTCACAAAAGTTTACTTAAATCTATCCAGCAGAACTTACGTGAGACAGATAAGAATTCAATAAATAGGTATTTTGTATTCCAAATCAATTATTATCTTCACCAACAACAATATTTTCCTAAAATATTTCATTTACAGAAATGATCCCGTTACAGTTTTATTATAGATGTACACTTAAATCTTTAAATAAGTAATTTTTATTTTAATTTTTTATTGTTCTGGCTTTTTCATAATAAGAGATTTTAAACACTTATTATTTAATATGACTTATAGTATTGACATCACTTAACTGCTTATTGTCGCCCAAGGCGAATTAAATACAAGGTGATAGCGGTGGCGAATTCAATTCTTTTCCCTGGTATTCTAACTGTCAAACTCCATATATAAAAAATCTGTATAACAGTTAGATAAATTTTTTATATATGGAGTTTGACAGTTAGAATACACGGTAAAAGAATTGAATTCGCCACCGTTATCACCTTGTATTTAATTCGCCTTGGAAATTAGTTTAATTTGACTACTGCAGCGAATTTAGCCCAGACAACAACCTGCCGCCTTGTTGCCTTGCTGTTGACAAAATAATCATTCTCATATAAACACATGCAAGGCGAATTAAATACAAGGTGATAGCGGTGGCGAATTCAATTCTTTTACCATGTATTCTAACTGTCAAACTCCATATATAAAAAATTTATCTAACTGTTATACAGATTTTTTATATGTGGAGTTTGACAGTTAGAATACCAGGAAAAAGAATTGAATTCGCCACCGCTATCACCTTGTATTTAATTCGCCTTGAACACATGCATTTTAGTTTTGAAATTTTGTAGTCGGTAGCTGCTGTCTCGAATGTGTTTACAACATAACTCTTATATTTACAAGTCTTTCAGTAACGCAAAAAAATATTCAGTTACTATACTTGCCTATAAAATTACGGGATCTAGAATATAACTGTGAGCAAGAATTTAAAACAGTGGAAAGGTTTGTTTTTCCCTTTGTAGTCTCTACAATATTCATTTTCGACCTCATAACATATATATATATTCCTTATTTCTTATACACCGAACTAGCGATATCTGTTTGTTCATTGTTCTATCCTTAATCAGGTTGCAATTAGTTTCAGCAGATGAATTACAGCAAATGTATGACCATTATTCTCTCAGATATAATTTCAAAAGAGGTGCTATTCAAATTTAGCAACTTAAAGGATGGAGATATGTTATAAAAGACGAATGTGTTTATTTTCCTTCGTTTTTATACCCATCACCACAAAAAGTGAAAAAAGGTATAACTAAGTTCTTGTTAGCGTTGAAATCATAAATTACCAGGCAATTTGAAATCACTGTCATCTTAATTTCTCCGAATACATTTTCACCAATATTTCATCAAAAATATTACTCTTTGCTAAAAATTGTTTTTGATATAAATTTGAAATTTAATTAAAAACTGAAAATTCACCAAAAAAAATCTAGATTAGCAAAAAAATTTAACGATTAAAATTTCAACAAAATATTTAAATTTACGAAATTGTCTTTAAGTACTGGCGGTCGTAAAAAGGCATGGGATAATAGCGAGCCTCTAATAGGCGCAGAGCAGGCTACAAGGTGACAAATTAACAACTAAAGTTCAGCGCAAATATCTTCATTACATCAAATTTATACATATTTCGAAAAAAAAATATGATTAGAAAAAATACACAATCCTTTTGGTGAAGGGTATATATGCATCGGCAAAGCTGAATATAGCACGTTTTGGACATACGTTACCCCATAACAAGATTCCGCTTAATCAAGAGCGTTAAAAGAGCTAATAGAATTTGTAACAAATATACTCTACGAGCCACGCTTGCGTAGAAATTTTTTTCGGCAATGAACGAACGCACTTAAGGCCAGATAAGGATCAAAATTAGAATTACGAGGAGGAAGATTTAACAAGTTATCGTTTTGATTTTCTAAATAGAATTATAGAATCGCTTAATAGTTAAATATATTTAAGTTAAAGTAGTATTATATTTATTTAAAATATAAATTGAACTTTTTTTATGGATTTTTTGGTGATAAAAAGCTTCAGTTATGCGATTCGGTTTTAAAAGAATCTGGGAACACTGTTTATCGGATTTTTATATACAAAATTTTGTTTTAATTAAGTCTGAATGCAGTTAGTTTTCGTTTAAATGATTTTCTTGAATAAACCTATTACAACAACATCTACATTTTTATAATTATACTTAAGGAAATCTATTCGAAAATCCAAACAAACACACTTGTTGCTTTAAGATATTTAAGTGTTTTCAAAATAACGAAAATTCACATGTTTAACGATAAAAACGTTTGTACAAATAAATAAACAAACACAAAAATAACAACAATTATAATAAAAAACATGTATATTTTTTTTTTTATAATTGCATTTGTAGCCTTTGATCTTTTATGCATCATTAAGATTTATGGATGTTTTTGTCGTTCGATAGTTTTTTCATTTTATTTATTTTCTTTTTTTTCTCAACAATTTCTTTTTTATTTATGGTGACTACTGTTGAGCTTGTGAAAATGTAATAAAAAAAAGCAATTAAAATATCTCTATTGGATAAGAAAACTATTTTGTATTAAATTTTTTTCAAATATAACAAACTTCGTCAAAATTAGTAAAAATATAGAAAAGCTATAAATCTAAGAAAGAAAGTGTTTGGTTAAAAAATAAAAATTTATTAATCCATTTAATAAACATTGTTTTTTCTGTGATTGACAGAAAAATACTATTCGTTTCGTATAAGAAGAAATTTGATGCGGACCAGTATTTTTGGATTGAAATTTTTATATAAATTTTGTAACCAATTTTATTAAATTTTACTAAAATTCTAACTAATTTTGAACATCACAATTTTACCCCTGCTTTCTGTTTATAGCGGCGCCCCTGTGCTGTATTTTTTCTAAATTTTTCTACATTTGCCGTAATATGGTCGAGTTTTATTTCCCAACTAAAAGGAAAATTTGACACCATTACGAAGCAACTAAGATGATGTTTTTTCGTTATTATTCATTATATAATTAAAATATTTTTAAATAAATATTTTATAGTGATAAGAAATTTCATACAAATGCGTAATTTTGTTGGCAAGAATCGGCGAAAAAAATATATGTTAAAAATAAAATTAAATGCTTTATTGAAACTCAGGAAAAAATCAATAAATAGAAATCGTTTTTCTTTATAAATACATATTTATATTATTTTGTATTTCTCTTTTAAATAAAACCGCCTTTAACAGCTGCACCAAAAAAATAATAATAAACGCATAACAACAAAGAAAAGAACATCAACAATAAAAAAAATAAAAATAAAAGCAACAACGACAAATTTCCCTTGAGTCCATTAAAGTTATTTGAACTTCAAGAAAAATAATGCAAAAACGGAAAAAAAGACTAAAATTATGTTTTGAAAATAATGAAAATTTAATGCAATTTTCTTTTTTTTTTTTTCTAATGTGACTCGGATTTTTTGTTGTTTTTTCATTCAACTTTAACAAAATGTTAAACTTGCCTTAATTATGCAAAATATAAAAGCAACAAGTAGCACATGACCAGTTTAAGAGCGCGGAATACATCAAATAATTTTACCGAAATTAACGGTTTTAAAATGCTGGATCTGTGTAAAGACAGAAACTCTATTAAAAGGAATATTTTTTTAATTACTTAGAAAACAATTTTAAAATTTTCAATATAATATTATTTTTTTATTTTAAGTACATATTTTTTGATATATTTATCTACTTGTAGACTATGCCGAAAAGGGGCTGAGGCGGTAGCTCACATAATGTATAAATGGCTAGCACTGTCTGACATAAGACTAAGGACAGCAGGCAGAAGCTTTTTGTGAATGTCATGTTTGATCGAAGCCTTGGACAAATGATAGCAAATACTAGGGAATTAGTATTGATAGCGCGTGACTCAATGAGTGTAAGTTTGCCGGAAATTGCCTATCGGTTGATAATAATTCTTAAGGACTGAAGAGAGTCGAAAAGGGAGCCGTTAAATTAATGGTCTGCATCGGTAACCTCTCTCCATTCATTAATAATAATTAATAATATAATAATAACACTGTTAATTAATTAAAGTATTAATTAAACCAACAAAATGATAAGTTAGAATTGTTTGCAGTTACCTGCTCCCACCTGCTATTACCCGAAATTTTTTTCGAGAGATGTACTTTAGAGTAATCTATATTAAATTAAGACCATTGTAGATCTACAGATGTAGAGTTATTAACAACTACTTTGTACATTTCACCTCCTTGAAAAAGTTGTGGTGTCTGCTTGTTGTAATACGGAGGGTCATGAGTCATGGTTCATTTCCCATCGGTGCCAAAAATATATCGAAAAAAATTGTTATTGAGTAGTCACGATAAATAAGTTGTTTAGAAAGCAATTAAATGGAAACCAGCAGATTAAAGCCTTCCGGAGACTTAGGTGAAGACTCCTGTTTATAAAAGCAGCAGCTTTTAAAATGTTTATGGGTCAGCTGAAATGGTAAAAGTCCACTATATAGTAAAGCTGAGTAACTATAAAATTGTTCGTTGCCGTACAAAATGATTAAGTGGATAAAATGCACCTGTGAAGTTGATCCGAGAAGGTCGTGGTCCAAATTTAAAGGGATTATTCATTTTTGTAAAAGCCTCTTTTTGTATCAGCTTTAAATAAAACGTTCTGTCGTTTAAATCCTTTATTTTAATTCTCAACGCTAATCCTGATGGCGAGATATAAAATTGTTTTTTTATTTAATGTTCGCAATAATTAAATACATGATCAACATTTTGTTTTACGCATCATGAACAACGACCACTGGCCAAAAACAGAAACTTTCTTCTCTAACAAGTTTATAATATCGTATGGACAAATAGTTGTTTAATACTGGATTAATAATTAATTTTAATTACATATATATAATAATTTAAAAAATAAGTAGTCTATTAAGTAATTACTTTAATGTTTTATATAAATATCTTTTCAATTTTAAATCAGCAAAATTGTTGAATTTTCATAAATAGTTTTTTCGCACAAGTTTTTAACATGATATTTTTTATGACAACTAAACATTTGAAATTGCTTGTATTCTTTTTCTTGTCACACTAAAACGTTCAACTCCTTTAAGACAAATGTGAAATACATACGTACATATGCATAGAATAAGTTTGATTAAAACGGAAATATTGTCAGTCACATGAACCGAGCAAGTGAATTAGCTGCACCATCAGCACATTCAAAGATGTATAAAAAAAATTTAGCCTGAAATACCGACAGACATATAGACTTTCTGACAATTTGCGACTTGCCATGAAATAACAAAATATTGCTATTTGATCTATGCCGCACTATCAATACATAAGCACACATACACACAAGCACTTTCTCAGCGCTTGGCGCTTTCTTGGCTCTTTGGATGTTGTATTGTATTTGATGGCTATAAAATTTCATATTAAAATCTACAAGTGGTAGATATATTTGTTTTCATATTTGTACATACATATGTACATAAGCATATGCATATTAGTTTTGCATGTGAAATTGGATCATCAAATTTTTTATGATTTTTTTATTTTGCATTTTTATAATTTATGATTTTAAATGAAACCAAATGGTATTTATGTTTGCAGAGAATATTTGATTAAAAGATACGTACTTCCATATGTGATACGTATCTTGAATTCACGTTAAATGGTCAATGATTATGAGGATGTAATGCAGTTGAATAAATTTGTATCAAAATTTGAAAAACGTTTAAATTAAGTGTTGTTAATTTCAATTTTTAGCTCATATGAAGGTATAGATAAGAGCTATTTTTTTTTTTTTTTGAAAGTGGTATAAGTCCAAGTTTTAAAAAAACTAAGCTAACGTTAAATTTAATGAGCTATTAGAAATTTAATTTAAGTGACACCTATAACAATATTGATATTCAAAAATATTTTGGTATTGCTTTAAGCTTCTTTAATTTTCTTAACAGTTGTAAGTAAATGTAATGAAATTTTAAAATTTATTTATTTATTTTAATAAATGATCTGGTTTTTTGGAAAGTGGTATAAGTCCATTTTTCATATATTGAGATATTTAAGTGTTTGCGTCTGAATCAATTTAAAAATATTGGCCAACTAAGTTTAATGAATTCGAGTGATGCTTTCTACACTATACTAAACCTTTTAAATTTTATTGTGAAATAATAACTAGTAAACTTACTTGAAAAAGCAACCAATTTTTTTGGCTCCACATAGACTTATACCACTTTCAAAAATAACATTATAGAAGCAATAAGAACAGGAGCAGATTTAAGTCCATATTTTTATTGACATAAGTTTTATAAAAATTAATTTTTATGTAAAAAGTAACAGTTAAAATGAAGACATTTATATACACTTAAATAAATAAGAAAAAATATTTTATACCTACTTAGTTTCCTTTAACATTAGCATAGTGATATATTTATGGTAAATATGCGGTATATAAGGTAATGAATTTATCATATCGTTATATTTCTCTAGTTATACTCCATAATGTTTTATAAAGTGGTAACTTAACAACTTTGCTAAGGTCTTTTGATCTTCCCTTTTTTCCAAACAAAAAAATGTTTTGAATGCATGGAGTATTTTCTTCCAAACTAATTTTATAATTTTGTAAGGTTAATTTTTTTAAATCTCATCCAACATATTTTAAGACAGTTTAAAATTGCTCTTCTAGAGATATAGTTGAGACAAAGTCTTGTCTTTCGAAAAAAGCTATTTTTATTGTCTTGGACATTGGTCTTGTTTTTTTATGCTGTTTCCACAACTGAGAGGAGGAATAGCGTGTTTTGATTGTTAAAAGTTAATCAGTGTGACTGTAGCGGTGATTTTGTGTTTATCTTTATTGCTCAGATTATATGGATTTTAAAAAAATGTTCACACAAGTAGGTATTGAACTAATAAAAAATGAATGAAAGAAAGAAATTTTGCAATAAATAAAAGTTTGGAAGATATTTAATTTTTATTTTCCTAATTCAGAATTTATTCCATTCTTCGAAAAGATACAAACTTTGAAGATTATTGGAATTTAAAATCTATGTTTTTGGAAGTTTTATTCGATTGGCTAACGATACTAAAAAAATTTTTTTTTTAAACTAGGTAACAAAAAGAATTACCCAGTTAGCATTTTTTTGAATTATTGATCATATTCGAGTCTTTTTTGACTCCTCGACACGATTAATATAATCGTTTATGCGCTCGTTTTAGAGTCGAAAATGAATGTTTTGTCGGTAGAAAATGGTACCCTAGCCGCGACTCTTCTGAACGAGTCCCTTATGACTCGCGTTTCCGACTCATTTTCGATACTGTTTTCAATCGTACTTATAATCAAATACGATACTTTTTCGAGTCAATTTTTGATCATATTACTATCCGTATGCGAGTCTTCTTCGAAACATATTATACGAATATTTCTTATTATGTATTATTTTGCTTATTTTTTTATTACACGCCGTCTTGACGAGCCATTGATTTGTTCAAACATTGAACAATTTCATGAGCGCACATTTAAATGGCTTGTGTAGACCATCGTTGTCGATGTCATGTCGTTTTCAAACAACGAGAAATCGAAGCATTAACCTCGCCAAGTTTCCTCCACGCAGACAAACATGAACAAATGTTTAAAACCTATTCTGCTGACGTTTTGTTCATGTGCGAACCAATCAATTGCTCGTCAAGACGTAGTGTTACATTCGGTTGCATGTTATTCGTAATTTTCTTAAAATTCAAATTTAAAAAAATGAATTTTAAAAAAATTTATTTTACATTTGTGTCTCTATTTTCTTTTCGAAGTGACATAAAAATGAAATATGTATTTAAATCATTTTTTCATCGTTAGGCTGCGTTAAATATGTCTCCAAAATAATTCTAAAAACAGTCGAATTTCAAGCATCTGCTTTTTGTACTTTTTGTTTTTTAAACAAGTAGCTATCTATGCGTTTGTCGGAGTTATATTCGAGTCTCTTTTTAAACGCACAACTGCTGAATCAGTTTTAAGTCATCTTGGGTAGTCTTTAAAGACTCACTTTGGTGATTTTTGTAAAAACGATCTTCCAAATGCTAACTGGGTATTCGTGTATTTTTTTTTTATTTTTTATTTTTTTTTTTTGAGAACTGTGGCACAAATTTGATTTTTGGTTATATATTTTATGTTTTAAACATTTCATACTTCTATTCGGCCAGCAATAAATAAATATCCACTTTAAAAAATAAATTCATTTGACGGCATGGAATAGCAAAAAGTGTTAAGCGGCTCGTCAAACTTTGCATGTGAGAACGGTTTGAGGAGAGAGAGTTTAAATATCAAAAAATTTTTAAATGCATTCAGCGCCGCTGACAAACACAAATTTTACGCTATTACATGAGTATGATGGCATGTCATCAAGCTGTTCTTACGTGTCAAGTTTGACCGTCTAATAGCACCTTTAAAAATGCTGCGAACATTATAGCCATTCCCGAAAAATTACATCTTATTTTATACCATCATAACTGTGATTGGTTGTCTTTCTTTCATTTTAATCCTCAGTGAAGCTTAGTAAAGCACCGCCTTAACAGGTTGTTGATTGGTTCATCCAGTTGAAAACAAAAGAAAATACATGATACAAACAAACACACACACATATTCACAATATTAACAAATAGTAAAAAAGAATAATATTCACTGTATTGTTGTTTTTATTTTCATGCGAAACTAATTCGTAAACGATCGTTAAGATCGTTTTCTCACACTCGTAGGTATGTTTAGTTTTTTTTAGTAAAATTTACCTTAATAGTGCGTTGCACATTCTTTGCCAACCTTATAGTTTAAAATGGCGGGCCAAATTACGGCAGTTATTACTAATCGGAATTGATGTACGTATGTGAATGTAAATTGAATTCAAATTATATAAACTTTATGAAATGCTGATATTTAAATGTGTAACGAACTGGAAATAAAATAAGGAATATTTAAAACTTATCAAAAAGTTTTTAAATGAAAAAAGAAAAATTTAATTGCTTCGAAGATTATAATTTTCTTCGACCTTATTCTATACAAACTCTTTAGTTTCTTTTATGAAGAAGCCAAATAGGTATAGAATTTATAGACTTGAAAATTTTTTCAAATTCAGAATGAAACATTAAAATTTATTTATTTTTTCAACAATTAACCAAAAGCCTTAATTGAAATCTATTAAGCTAAGAAAAGAAATCTGAATTAATTTTAGTGCGGATTTTCATCGAGAGCTAAATTATAAATTAAGATTTTTCAATTTTTAAGATAATGAAATTTAATGATTATCAGTTATTGCCAGTGTTGCCAAAACTATCGAACCATTTCCCGCTAGATATTAGTTTAAAAAATGCTAGAAACCGCTAAATAGTCGAAAAAAACGCTGACATAAACCGCTAAAAAATTTCTTAAACAATTTATTTTTATACCCTTTACCGAGGCTAACTTGGTTTCACAAAAAAAAAAAAAATTATGTCAATCTATCAGATATAGTGTCGAAAGAGTTGCTATTGGAAATCAGCATTAAGAGATCTTTAACTCATTAAGAGCAGATGGCATTTTTATGTAAAATAATATATACGCATTTTTTTTACATTTTTTAATTCTCTGTAACCCCAATATTTTTTTTTATTTGAGTTACTTCACTAAGCTAAATTTACATGGTAAAGGGTATATAAGATTCGGCATAGCCGAAAATATCACTTTACCTGTTTAATACTGTCTTTGAATACTAACTACCGCATTCGTAAAATTAACTTATATTATTTTTTATGAATATGGCAATAATTGTTCATCTCTAGTTAGCTTCCGATTAAGTTTAGAACTTTGTAATTGTAGCAGTATCTTTAATGCCGACAGAGACCATATATAAAGCAACATAGTAATTACAAAGTGACAAATAAAAAAAATTGAGGAATTGACATACTTAACGGTTAAAATAGCATTAACTATATTGGTTTGCAATCGATTTCTGAGCTTTGATTTAGCTATATTAAGTTGACTAAAAACTCGTTGCACTTCTGCATTAGACCACGGCATGCAAAATAATCGCAAGGCTAACTCAGCCAGCTCTTTGAAAATTTTATTTCTAACCGATTTTTAATATTCAAATACTTCGTAACAAAAATATGTAGTATCCATTATTTTATAGCATTTATTTTATTAAGCTGATTTAAAATTGTTTCGATTATTTCCGAGCTATAATCCAGTTGTTCCTAATATTGAGTTATTTGCTGATAATTTATCAGTTATTTCTAAAATGTCACGATTTTCTGGTAATCAAAAATTACAGTTTCCATTAGTTAGAAAAAAATTTTATTGGCCTAATTAAAATATATTTCGTTATTTACTTTTGGATTAATTGTTTTAACAGTTTAAAAAAAAAACAAGGCAGAGATTGAAAATCTATATATTTATATAAAAGGTTACAAATACATAGTTGAGCTTACTTTGTTACAAACAAAACTTGTTGTAGCTTAAAAAACGCTAAAAACCCGCCATTTAAAATTTTTCCATCTAAAAAAGACACTTAGCGGTTTTTTTCAAACTTCCCGCTTTTAATAGCAAAAAAACACCAGATCTAGCGGGAAACTGCCGTCTTGGAAACACTGGTTATTGCCTATACATCGTGTTTTTTTTTCTAGGTCGTGTTTTTCTACGCCAATGGTCTGGCTATATTTAACTTTGTCTTTATACAAATGGCACCGAATGGAAAGAATATTAAGCTGCTTTCTACAACTCCTTCTACGAGGAAGTACGAATAAAATACAAAAAAAAATAATAGACAAAAGGTATAATCAAAAACTTTAGAAAAACGCTAAATAATCATGAAAAAATGTAAGCACACAACTTCTAGAAGGTTTGATGCTACTAATAACTCGTATAAATTTTATGTGCGACATTTGTTAAACGAAATCAATTAGCGCCTTTAAAGTAGGTAGCAAATAACTAACATAAGAGAGCGAAACTTTAGCAGGTCACACGATACACACAAATTGAATACATACATACGTAAGTTTTCTCCTGGTGTTGGGGGAATGTTTCCTAATTGTTAAATTAGCTTCATTTTAAAACTGAATTTTTATATAAATTTTTTAATGAGTTTAAAAAATAAAACGACTCTTAAGAAACAGTTCTATAGCCGTGTTTTTTATTATTTGGTTTGTTTACTATGGCTTGTGCAGAGCTGGGTTCAGTGCACTTAATTCTCAGTTTCCGTTAATGGCCAGAGTTTGAGAAAAATTGAAGTGCAAGGTATAAACCAAAGTATATCTATATTAAGTACAAGTACATGAAAGAGCTCAGCTGAAAGTTTTTTATTAAAAACCTAAATTTTTATGTGTGCTAGCAAGCAAAATGTTTTGTAGAAAAATTGTATTAAACAGTACACAGTGGGGCAGAGTCAAAATATTTTAAAAATACCTCAGCCATTTGTAATGGGATAGGCCAATTTATCCACCATTAGACATGAGCATAGCAGAGAAGTATATGAGCTTAAGTTTTGAAGCTTGGTACCATCAACTTTCCAGAGGTAGCGCTTTGTGGTATCACATCACATGGGTACATCGCACTTACGGTTTTTCATAATGCTTAGCATTTACTTAACTTTTGTCTGATTTTTAAAATTGAAATTGTGTTATCGTGGTTAGCGAGCAAAATTTAAAATATTTTATAAAAATTTTAAGATTATATCTTTTCTCTTTCTCGCTTTCAAACTAGATGATCTTCAATTTTAAAGTTCCAAAATGACTAAAATTTTATGTAGTTTAGCATAAAAAGCGCCACCAATCAATCAAAAAAATTTTTAAGGATTATATAAAAATTTTTATTTTTGCTTAAGCGTACTATATGTGCGTACGTTTAAACAAAACCTCGTATAAAACTGACAATTCTTATAGGATGTGGAGGTCCTTCTATTCGACTTATTTTACATCGAAATATTGATTTTAGTCTATATGTTCTAAAATCCCAAAGTTGAAATCGGAAAAAGAAGACTGCTATAAAAAAACCTATATATACTTCGAATTGTCAAGGAAGGATTTTAGGACTTTATCGGCAATAGAGCATAAATTCCAATTTCGGGGTTTTGGTCTTTATTTTGGGAATTGTCGGATTTCGGTTATCGTAATGCTGCATATTCTCTCCCATTTGATATTAGTTGACCAAACAACATATGCACAGATTTGCTTAATTAATGAAAATTTTATTGCATATTTAACATTTTTACTTTTTTCAAAATTTGTGTTGTTTTTATGAATTCCTTCACCACAAAAGTTTCTCATTTCGTTTTTAATTTTTACAATATACTTTTTTGAAGCCATAAAGTATATATATTCTGAGTTCTTATGCATAGCGAAATCAATTGAGTGCTGTCCGTCTGTCTGTCTGTCCTTCCGTGTTATTGTTGAAATCATAGACAGTTTCGAAAATTTTGCTATTAAAATCAGCAAGACTGGTCCATGTCTTTGGAGGCAGCGGGCAACACACCGCACCAGAGAACTGCACGAGTACACCGCAACTCATGAGTACACCGCATACTTACTCTATACATACTCTATACTTTTCTTACTCGAGTATTATAAACACCGCAATAAAAAGTTGCGGTGTTTATTTTACTCATTCTTGTAAAAACGAGTATCAAAAATATCGCAATCAGAATTTTAAGTATTTTTTATAATCGTACGCCAGAATTTTTTAATTCTCTTTATTTGTAAGCAACGTTGCCACATTTTTACCCTATTAAAGTTTTTTACTGCCGTTTTATGAAATACTGCATTGTATGCAGATCTATTTATAAACAATAAAAAAATTTTGACCAAATCTATTGCTTAAACATTATAAGCAGAAAAACAGACAACAACCGTTTTCATAGGTATGAAATACAACACATATTAAATTAATAAAATACAATAAAAACCGCTGAAAGGCACAGCTTTTGTACACTATTTATTTTATTTTATGTAGAAAGATTTTCAGTTTATACGCCTTGTTGTCATAAACGTGCTACTAACGGTATTTAGGAAAACAAAATGATAAAATAAATCCGTGAATAAAAGGAAAATTACTTAATTTTTTTTTAGTTTTAACAAAACTGTATATAAGCAGATGTAATATTGCTTTGACTGAATGTCATTAGACCTCAGAAATAATAATAAATAAAATAAAGTTTTTAGTTTACATATTTTATTTTGTTAAATATAATTATTGCTTTTATAACTATTTGTTCATTTTAAAAATCTATTTGCTTAACGAATAGAATTTTTAAATTTCTCTTCTGTGTGACTTAAAAAAAAACCCCTAACAAAAACGTAATATAATAAACAATGAACTATTCTTGAGTTATTAGTAAACTTTTGTTGTGTTTTCAATAAATGAAAATATGGCGAATTTTACGGGTTCTATTAAATTTATTGTCTGTTATATATTAAATAAACTTTCATAATTTCAAAGAAGTATGTATGTTAGCTAATTTAGACATTGGCGACTTTTGATATTGTGTTTAATTTAATAATTCTGATCTGATAACTCTGTTTTCCTCTCACTACATACGTTAAAATCTCTCTCTTGATGTTTGTTGTGAGTATGAGTACGAATAAAGTAAAGCCAGCATCGCAAACATTTTACTTGAGTATGGTAGACACTTATACTCAAATGGAATGGGTATAGTAAATACCAGTGTTGCCAAAACTATCGAACCATTTCCCGCTAGATTTTAGTTTAAAAACCGCTAGAAACCGCTAGAAACCGCTAAATAGTCGAAAAAAACGTTGACATAAACCGCTAAAAAATTTCTTGAACAATTTATTTTTATACCCTTCACCGAGGCTAACTTGGTTTCACAACAAAAAAATAAATATGTCAACCGATCAGATATAGTGTCGAAAGAGGTGCTATTGGAAATCAGCATTATTGGTCCATGTCCTTCGAGGCAGTAGGCAAAACACCACGCCTAGCTCGAATTTTTTTCATGTCATTTGGAACAATGAATTAACTGCAATCAAAAAAAATTAATATATTTGGTGATAGAGAATTAAAGGTCAGAAAGAAACATTAAGTGATAAAATTGGCGCTCGCCCATATTTTCCGAGTTACGGGGCTCTGAAATTTCAAATTTTTTTAAATATCAATATGGGTATCATTTTAAAGGTTTTGAAGAGATCTTTAACTGATTAAGAGCCGATGGCATTTTTATGTAAAAAATATATACGCATTTTTTTATATTTTTTTCCCCTGTGACCCTAATATTTGTTTTTTTTTTTTATTGGAGTTACTTCACTAAGCTAAATTTACATGGTGAAGGGTATATAAGATTCGGCATAGCCGAAAATATCACTCTTACTTGTTTAATACTGTTTTTAAATACTAACTGCCGTATTCGTAAAATTAACTTATATTATTTTTTATGAATATGGCAATAATTGTTTATCTCTAGTTAAGATTTTGATTATCTATACATATAAGTTTCGTTTTGAGAACTCAAATAAATATTAGAGGTTCCGATTAAGTTTAGAACCTTGTAATCGTAGAAGTATTTTTTATGCCGACAGAACCTTGTAATCGTAGAAGTATTTTTTATGCCGACAGAGACCATATCTAAAGCAACAAAGTAATTATAAAGAGGCAAATAAAAAAAATTGAGGAATTGCACTTATGCATTAGACCACGGCATGCAAAATAATCGCAAGGCTAACTCAGCTAGCTCTTAGAAAATTTTATTTCCAGCCGAATTTTCATATTCAAAAACTTCGTAACAAAAATATGACACTACATTAGATTATTCCATTTTATAGCATTTATGTATATTATTAAAATAATAATTAAATATGTAAATAATATTTAAAATGGTTTCGATTATTTCCGAGCTATAATCCAGTTGTTCCTAATATTGAGTTATTTGCTGATAATTTATCAGTTTTTTCTAAAATGTCCCGATTTTCTGGTAATATAAAATGACAGTTTCCATTAGTTAGAAAAAGTTTTTATTGGCCTAATTAAAATATATTTCGATATTTACTTTTGCATTAATTGTTTTAACAGTTTAAAAAAACAAGGAAGAGATGGAAAATCTATATATTTATATAAAAGGTTACAAATAAATAGTTAAGCTTACTTTGTAACAAAAAACCGCTATAAACCCGCCATTTAAAATTTTCCCCGTTAAAAAAACCAGTTAGCGGTTTTTTTTTTCAAACTTCCCGCTTTTAATAGCAAAAAAACACCAGATCTAGCGGGAAAACCGCCGTTTTGGCAACACTGGTAAATACTCGCACTTAAGAAATGCGGTGGCGATCACACCGCAACCGCATTTAAGATGAGTATACTTAGAGTATTAAAAACAGACACTCTTGCAGTTCTCTGCACCGCACCTGCCTCTAATTTTTTGATATCATTGGAACAATGAAGTAACTCCAATCAAAAAACAAATATATTGGGCTATAGAGAATTAAAAAATAAGAAAAACGAAATTGAGTACTGTGATGGAGTTCTGTCCTACTTAGAAAAATTGCAAGAAAAGTGAGTTTAAGTGCTACACTGTCACACAAGAAAGATACAATTGAAAATGCAACTCTGGTGGTCTGTCGCAAGCACATCTGTCTCTCACTATCATACTTTTTAAACAGACAGACCTTTTTTGACAGATCTAAGATACTGTACCATGGCGTTTAGGAACGTCGAGGGCCTGATTCAATAGCGAAATTTATTGTTTTCTGTAATAAATATTATAAATCTTGTAGTCTTAAAAAATCTTGATAATCTCAAAACACTACAACAACAAAACGCATGAATTTTTAATTTTCCATGTTTACACCATCTACGTCACTAAAGCTGGATTCACCCATGATGCCCAAACAAAATTTTTGTCCGCACATTTTTTCTATATGAAGTTTGACGGCTCTCTTCAAGACAGGGAGAAAATATTTTTTGCGACCAGCTCTCAGCTCGAATTGGTTGAATTTTATATTTTGTCCAGACGCACTTGAACTGAGTTGCCAATAAGTTAATATTTGTCATCTCAAAGCAAAATGGAAAATAATAATTCAATTGCTGAAAAGCTTATCAAGAAAATGAAGAAGCCTGGAAGGGAGTGTATGTATGATATAAGCAACAGCTCATACAAAAATGACCACAAAAAACAAATTATTTAGAAACAAATAGCGAACTCCATTGAAATAAGTTTAGAAATCGAAATTTTTCATCAATTTTGATTTTTTTTTCAGGAAATTAATGTCAAAACCTTTGGAAAAAGTTAAATGTTCGAAATGGGTGAATCGTGTCTCAGAAAACTCTCACAAAAATAACTTTTGCCGGCACAACATTTTTTTTCGGACATCATGTGTGAATCCAGCTTAAAGGCTGTGGTATTTAAAAAGATTTCAAGCTTAATATGAACCAAGAATAACGAATTTTCGCCATTATTTTTATTTAATAACCACGAAAACTGTCTAACAGATACTGAATTTTGATATTTTTAAAGGAAATGTTGTATTGCCTCTCGTTTTTTGTAGATGGCAAGAAAAAACAGCATTACTTTTTCTGAAATTTTTATATACAAACTATCAAAAATTCTCTGCTTAGGATACCTTCCCTATGAAAACAAATTTAAAGTTGTCAATAGTCCATACAAGATTGTTTATCTTATATATGATTTTGTATGAATACATACACATACATATGTCAATTACTTTTCATGTGTATCTTTTGTATTTGTATGAAATTTCAATACATTTGCCAGCGAAACGCAAATATCAAAGCAAAAATTATTTGTTTTTTATAATTTCTTTTATTTGTATATTTTTTATTTACACTTTAAACAATCAATTTGCACAAATACATACATACAGTAGTGTATATAACTTTTGCGACAGAAGCTAGAGTTGTATCAAGCGATTGAAATAACCTTCACCATAAAAAGTGGTAAAAGGTTATACCTAAGTTTGTCCAAAAAAGGCCAATTTATGCAAATTCCAAAACTTTACGATATGACAGATCTTAACTAAAATTAACCTAAAATTTCAAAACTTACAGAAAAACCTGTCTATAAAAAAAATTTAATCCTAAATATTTTTTTAAATGTTTATTTTTATTGAGTCATTACTGTTTTGTACAAATGAAGTTGAAAATTCTAGAAGAACTTTGAAATACCCTGGAGTTGAATGCTGTTTTCGGCAATATTTAGAAAAAACAAACAAGTTTTTTTTCATTAGACAATGGATTATTTCATCGCCTCCAAGTGTCATTGACTAAAAAAGCTCAAATGCTCTGTGATAACCGAGATGTCCATCTGAGCTAAACAATATCAATACTTACCAGCTTAATGTGCCAACTATTCATCCAATTACATTTTCTCATATTCTTCTACAAACTTTCAAAACACGTTAATGGCATGCTTATATACGAACGCTGTAAAACCAAAAATCAAATGGTGATTTTCCTTCTGCGGTAATCGACAGTCACAGAATACTCACACATATGCAAAAATGTGACAGGTTTTTTTGATCGTCGCACCTATTATGCCAATCTAGCCGGACACTAGGCCAAAGGAAAGTTGAATAAACCGCAAACGTTTTTATTGACTATATACGGTTTTAAGAGGTTTGCAATATATTTTTTTGTGGCTAAACGAATAAAGATTTTGAATTGAGTTTTTTTTTCCTGTGTAAGACTATGTTAGCAGCTTTTTACATACATATGTATATTAATTTTTAGAAATTTTTTGTTTTAAATTTTTATGATAACAAATTTCGGTCGTAATTAAAAAAGGATTTTTATATTTTTTTTTTTTTAATTTTTCTCAAAAAAAGTGAAAAGGTTTTTGAAAGTGATATCCATCGCGTTCCTAAAAATGTTATATATCACTATAAAATTTACGATCTATATTTGTATACTGTAGAAAAAATGTGCGTTTTTGCGCCTAAGCCACTATTTACTAGTATAAGATCCACTCTAAAAAAAGGTTATTATGGTTACAATCATAAATAAGTTACGAATAAATTAATTATTTTTAGATAAATAAAATACTATAAAGCAACAAATTACAAAAATATCTTTTTAATGCTATTCTTGGAGACGTAGATTGGAATGGGCATTGGAAAGCTTAATGATGTATTCATTAAGCTTTAAGAAATTGGCAAAAAATAAAAAAAAAATTTACAGGGACTTTTTTGGGGGTGGGATTGGAGGGATTCCTTCCCCTACCCACATAAATTATTTCTTTGGTTTTAAGGCGTATGTAATCCATATCATTTAATAATTACATTTTTTTTCAAACGATATTTTATTTAACCGCCCACAAAAAGAGGCGGGGCTAAAATTGTATTTTAGAGTGTTTTGAGTACAACTTTAAATTTTTAAAAATTCTTCGACCTTAAAAGTTGTAATTGCTTAACAAAATGACGGAAAATTAAAAAAAAATAAGTTTTTTTCTCCTTGGTTCGAGTTTTCTTGTTTTCAAGATAAATTGCCTATGGCCATAACAGATTTTTCTACCAAGTTTTATTATACTCAGTAAATTTTTAGAGTCAATGTAAGCTAAAAAATGTAAAAGTGCTGAAGGCTAAAAAAAATTCGGAACGGACTAATAGCACTGTTACCAATGGAGCTGTTACTTGTTATTTAGGCGATATTGAAAACTAAAGAGTTTTTGGTGTTATAAACATCGGGAAGCATATAAAAAAAGGAACCCCGATTCGTGGTTGTGTACCATGATTAAAGCTTTTTGTCTTTTGTATGCATTTTCTAGTTCAATTTAAGACTTATCAGACCATGACACACTTTTCATTGCAGTAAGGTCTAATTCAACTAAGTATGGGAAAAGTGAAGTCGAACTCTACGAGTATTTAAACAGAAATTGTCTAGCACTAAAATTTTATTGTACTTTGCGCATCTTTACTGTCGCATTTCATACAAGAAAACAAGTAAGTTTGAAATAATAAATTACATGAAGAATTAATCGTTTCAATTTTGAACACTACTGTTCTTTTATGAGGTATTTGCAGTTATTATTTTTTGTTGTTGCATTATATTATTTTGTGATATTATAAATTTTTGTTTTTTTTCTTAATCATTAATTTTGTTGTCATTTTTATCGTAGTGCTAATAGGCCACTAAAATATTTTCTCATGATTTTTTATCTTTTTCTTATTAAGATGGATAAAATTAATATATTAAAAGCTTTTTCTTTTTAAATGTGTGAGAAATTATTGAAATTTGTTTGTATTTTTAACGAACCAGAAATAAAATATATATTTACATAGATGTAAATTAAATGTTATAATTAGAGAGTTTATTTATTGCTGATATTTAACCGACCGAACGAATACTACTTGTTACCTGTAACTATTCAATATGTTTCAATAATAAAAATCTAATGGCTTGACACAAATAGGTATTAATTGACAAGCACTTTGACGTAATGTAAAACGGTGTGACAATTTAGTATCAAAACGTAAATTGTGGCTGGATTCACAGCATATACCAAACTCTGTCACTGAGCAATTTACTTCCATTGAAGAAATTAAATTAAATATATCAACAAACAAAAAAACTTTTATATCTTTTTTTATATATACAGGCATGTCACAAATTCCGATCGGAATGGTTTTAATTCCGTATTAACAATTCCGATCGATTTTGTTTAAACTTCTTCAGATTCCATTCGATTTTGATTATTTTTAAAAAATGCTTAATCTCCACCTTTTTATATAAATGTAGCAATATGCGCACACTAAAGCAAACAACAAGGCTAATCTAAATAAGGAAACATAATAAAAGTAAATTTGAAATCCACAAATAACAGAATTTCAAAGAAACTAAATTCCACTTTGAAATTTAAAAGTGGTTTCATTCCGAAAAAATCTTTCGTTTTTCGTTTTCTATAGAACCAATTTGCGGAATTGAAACCACATCCGATCGGAATTGAGTTCTGTGACATGCCTGATAGATTGCAAATAAATAAATGAGAAAAAAAGATCTTTTTTTATGGCTTTACAGAAAAAATATTTAATTGGCGTCTTCTTAATGGTTACTTACATTTAAGTTGACCAATATTACACCAATACTAAAGCGAGGAAAAGACCCCAAAATCAACTGAGAGTTACCGGGCGATAAATATGCTTAATGTTTTAGACAAAATATTTAAAAAACATAATTCTATATAAATTTAACGAATATCCAGAAGAACACGACGTTTAAAACAATAATCAGTTTGGTTTCAAAAACACCACCCAACAAATTTCATTAAAAGCGGTTCATTCGTTTCGCCGTGATTGACGCACGCCACAAACAAACAAACAAGTAAACTAACAAAGAGATTTATAATATGTATTGGATCAAATGTTAGATCTGCTTTTATACAAAATGTACTTTTTGTATATCCTTGCTTCTCTATTCCGTTTGTCAAAAAGCATAAAAAAGGTTTTTTAATCACGGCAATGTAAACACTTTAAACATTTTTAACGAGTCAAAAAAAATAGTTTTATTTTTAAAATGAACAAAAAAAAAAATTAATAAATATAAACGCGCTAAATTCCCAGTAAAATATTTTAAATTCGCCAATATTATTAATTGCAGTTTTTTTACCTTTAAAACCACTAATTTTTTATATGTCATTTGACATCTAAAATAAAAATGTTCGTACATATTTAGAAAATAATCAAGTGTGTAACTGCACTTATTTGATTAATTATTGTGTAGGATTTCATATTTTTATTTCAATTTTTGATAAAACATGAATGACGTATACAAATCAGATCGTCCTTATTAAATTTCGAGCTTTGGTGAATTTTCGCTTTTGTTTTTGAAAATAAAGGTTTTTCGATTTAGTGTCGAAATTTTGTTTTTTGTTTGGGTGGAATAATTTTTTTTTTTTTGTATTTTATTGATGTTAACTATCATCAATACATTTAAAAAATTTAAAATATTTATAATAATTAACCATGATAATATTTGCATAAAAAGAATATACAGCACCCAATCTAGTTTTAATTGGTATAATGTTAATTATTTATCACCTTTAGGTTACATTAATGAGCTTCCTCCTTCTTTTAATATAAATGAATCAATTCGGTGTGAATTTTATGATAGGACTACTCCTGGTACTCATAGGGGTTGACAGTGTATTTTGTCAGTTTTGATTAAATTCGTTTTTTTCGTTTATTTTATTTTATTTTTTTATTTATTTATTTTTTTTTTCTTCTTTTGTTCTAACTAGTTTTTAAGTTTAGTTTTAAGTTAGTTTTAGGAATATTTTGAAGTTATCTATAATACTACCTTCGTTATGAAAGCTTCGGGAGCAAAAGCGAATTAACTTTTTAACACATCTTTTCATTTAATTTTTATTTAACTATTTTCCGGAAAGCTTGGTGCTTTTTCCATTTCTGTTAATTAAGATATTACTTTTTAGTCTTAAGTTTTTCTCCTAATAATGTAAAATTATAGTTTGTACATATAAAGAAATGAAAAAAAGGCTCAATAAATTTAATTTGAATTTGAGATCTTACTTAATTAAGTATTGCAACAAATATAAACTTAATTTGTTGTTCAATTCGTGAATATTGATTCTCCGTTACCAAATGGTAAATTGTATGATGACCTGTGATACGTTCCAGTTCAAAATCCTTTTAGTTTTTGCTGCGTAGAGCAAGTTGAAGGGTTGGAATGTTTATCATCAATCAAATCAAATGCCACTGGTTCTGACGGCTTGGATCCTAGGTTTCTGAAATGTTTAACTCCCAAGCTTTTGCCCTATTATACCCATTTGTTTACTACTATTTGAACAAAGTCTATTTTTCCTGATGGATGGAAACAATCAAAAATCATCCCAATTCCCAAGTCTAATAATAAATTTCGACCGATAGCTATTCTCCCTTTTTTATCCAAAGTGATGGAGAAACTCATAGCTAAACAAATTAATGAACACTTGGAAATAAACAATTTTTTATCTGATATACAGTCAGGTTTTATAGAAGCAAGAAGCTGTACTACAGCATTAGTCGAAGTAGTTGAAGATCTAAGATCAGGACTAGATAGCAATATGGTGAGTTTTCTAATGCTCTTAGATCACAGCAAAGCATTTGATACGGTGGATCATGGAATTTTACTGAAAAAGCTTTAAAAACTATTTCAGTTCTCTAGTTCAGCTTGGAATCTTCTATGGTCGTATCTTATTAATAGATCTCAATGCGTTTATATGAACAAGATTATTTCGAATCCATTCGATGTTACAAAGGGAGTTCCACAGGGTTCAATTCTTGGACATTTTCTGTTTTGTATGTTTATAAATGACTTACCTGATGTTTTGAACACATGCAAAATTCATATGTATGCGGTCGATGTCCAGATTTATATTAGTACAAAAATTGATAGCATAAACAGATGTACACACATCATTAATAATGAGTTAAACAATGTTAACAGTTTGTATAAATCCTTCCAAATCCAAATGTATTTTAATTACCAAGGCAAATAGAACACTGATCGCACCTGGAATTTATATGAATGGGAATAGCATTGATTATGTCATCTTCTTATCTCGGAGTTATTTTTAATTCTAGGCTTACATGGTCCAACCACATCAATGTCATTGTGGGAAGAGTTTACAGTATGCTTCGCAATTTGTGGGCTGTCATAACTTCAACACCATTCGCAGTACGAATGTAGCTCGCAAAGGCATATATTATTCCCATTCTTTTATACGGGTGTGAAATCTTTGCAAATTGTGACAGTGAGGATAAACTGAAAATTAACATTTCTTACAACAATATTGCTAGATATGTTTTCATGAAAAGACGAAGCGACTATATTTCGATTTTCTCATACCAGATATTTAATATTAAATTTAACAATCTTTTAAAAGTAAAGTGTTTGATATTTTTACACAAAGTACTCATATCCAAGCAGCCAATATATTTGTTTAATAGAATTCAATTTGCTAGATCCAACCTTGGCAAAAAGATCATTCAAAAAAGATATCAGAGCCTTTTATCTCAAAGACATTTTTTTATTTCTACGACAAGTCTCTGGAATTCCTTGCCAAACAATATTCAAAATTTAGGCAATGTAAATCAGTTTAAAAAGGAGTTATTTAAATATTTTTCCTAATGTGTCTTTTTATATACGTAATAACCACAAAATAATTTAAGAATAGTAAACTGCTTGTAAAACGTATTTTCATATGTAAATGTTTTATGACTATATTTTATTATTATTTTGTTATTATTATTATTATTACTTCTTATTTTTTTTTTTTTGTTTCTTTCTTAAAGAGTTATTTCTATATTTTACAGCTCTTTTTGTTAAATTTGTTATGATATATTTAACTAGCGCTTATTTCATAAGATATTTATCTTGTAGTGCTAGATTATAAAAATAAATAAATAAATTAAATTAAGTAAGCGGTAACGAAATGCCCATCGAGACGTGAAAAAAAATATCTAAAATTTAGTATTTACATTAACGCAGTGTTAGGAAAAAACAGATTGGGAAAAACCTAGTAAAGATCTTAAAAAATTCTGAATTATTCCTTCTATCAGCTTCATTGCTGAAGTTGAAGAAAAAATTAACGTTACAAATTCCTTATTGTATCACAATTTGAAGCTCTATATCGAACTTCAAATCTTTGTGTTAAATTAGATATTACTGATTTAAGCAAATCTTGTTAAAAATTTTGATGCAGTCTACTTGTTGAGTATCTTCTGAGTAAATTAAAAATGATTTTTAAGTTTATATTATGGATTATTTGCAACTTCTTTAGATAGGTCTTGGCACATCTAATAATAGGCCTTATGCACATTTTATACAGTAAGATTTTATTTTTATAATTCAAAGTTGATTTTCGATTTAATAATGGAAAAAGGGCTCTTCCAAATTTAATTGCTTTTTCACAGGTTCTTAGAACATGATGTCTGAAAGTCAGTCTAATTCAATTCCAAGATATTTAATGGTATCAAGGAGAGGAATTTCAACAATTTTAGTTATATTTAAATTTTTCGTTCTTGTCCCATCTTACTTTACATTTTTTTTTTAAGTTTGTATAATGGTGTAATGGTATAATTTTGATATTTTTTAATTTTATTGTATTTTTAATGTTAAAGTTTTGTTATAAGCAAATTTGGGGAAATCTTAAATAATCTGATGATTTTTTTCCGCTTATTGTAAATTTTTTACTAAAATTGCTATTGCAGACAGGCCTAGAGTCTAGCAAATAAGATTAGTTAAGACATATCCTTAAATATTCCGACGCATTGCAAATAAATAATGTGATCGCGTAATGAACCTTCCTGTGGTAAAGGTTATAAAAAGAGTTCTACTGATTTTATCAAAAGCGAAATACAGCTGCAGTAAATATATTATCGAAATCTGATAGAAACATACACGAAAAATTTTTTCGAGCTAAGGAATCAAAATGAATCGCCACTATCATAAAGAATAAATGCAAGTGCATTAGGTTCCTTAAAATCTTTATTTTAAATCATCAGGTTTAATAAGGCGCCATAACTGATTTTTTTCTAAATATTTATTTCTGCTGTGACCTTAATTTGTCATCGTAAATAAATATTATGTCATTCTCCCAACTTCTTTCATAAACATTTTTTTCTTTTCCGTATCCAGGTGGCTTCTTTATTAAAACTATCTTATCTTAAAAAACATTTGTATTGCTAAAAAAAATTTTCGTTCGTTTCCCTTTCTAATCAAGTAAACTGAATTCAAATCAGTCAGTGTACGATATATTTTTTATGAAAGCAATTGGGTGTAGTACATAGTTTTTTCAGTTAGACCACAAACTTAATCACTTCTTAATAAAACATTATTTGAAATCTAAAAATTTCTGATACAATTACAATAAAATTCTCATGCAAAGGGGTAGATAAGAAAATAAGTAAATAACATAATAATATATTAAAAATGCTCTAAGTTGGTGTTTATAAAATATAAAAAAAAATATATATATTTACGATAATGAAAATTGCATTAGAAAATCAAATAGCTATTAAGACTACTGACGGATATCGAAATTATAAGAAATGAATTTACAAAATCGTAGACGAAGTTTATCTTTAGAAATCAAACGAGTAAATACATGTGTTTAGTTCCTTTTAATATTTATTTAAGGGGTGAAATAAAAATCAAATTACAAATGTAGATCAGAAATAAAAAATGTTTATTATGATTATTGTGAGCTTTACCTATTAGCTTTAAAAATATCAATAAAATTAGCGAAAACTTTATTAATTATTTATGTTTTGAGCACCTAAAAAATAGACAAAAATGTGAATTTTTGCAAAGAAATCTTTTTAAATTTTTGTTTCTTTCATACAACACTAGGAGAATGTAAATGTATTTCTAAATCACTGACTCAGATACCAGAATTCTTTTAAAGCGGCTATTAGATGATCAAACTTCGCCTGTGAGCACGGTCTGATGACGAGCCATCAAACTCGTGTAATAGGGTAAATTTCGTGTTTGTTAGCGGCGCTGATTTTTATCCAGCCATCATACTCGTTTAATAGCGTGTTTGTCAAACACAGTGTAAATTTAATTTGTGTTTTTGCAAGCGAACGGTGAAGATGGTATGGCTAGAGCGCACAAGTTAAATATAAAGCGAAGATAATATGTATTGAGAAATTATTAGAAGTAATAGTAATAAATCTTATTACATGGAAATTCTATTAATAGCTAAGTTAATTCAGGTTAATAGTAAAATAAAAAAATTAACAATTTAAAACTTGCTCTTTTTTAAATAAATGATATTGTAATCATATTTTTATAATTTTATTACCGTTCTTATAACGAAAATGCAATACAATAATTAATGATTTTTTATAATAATGCAAGTTTGAATATAAATAAACATAATTTAATTTGTAAGTTTGGTTTTAAGTTTTATCTTTTTCTGTTAATATCAAAATCAAATCTTAAATGAAAAAAAAAATAAAACAAATAACATTAATTTTTAGATTTGTTTTTGTATTACTTTTTGGTATTAAGAGCTACAGTAATACGCAGTCATTTTTAATTTTAAAGAAGTGGCCCTTACAGGTCATAATGCACGTAAAATATATGTTGTATGGGGACACCCTTTAATATTTCAGATTATGAATTGTTTTAAAAACGTGACCAATCTGTAAGCATAATCTATCAAATTACTAAAAAAAACATTCACAATCGGTTCAGAAATAACTGAGTTCTGTAAGTTCAAACATAACGGAAAAATAAATAATAATAATAAATTTGTATCCACTTTTACGAATTTTTCAAGATTTGTGTACACAAAATTTTATTTTTATTTCTATGGTTATGTTTAAGAAAACTCTTTCTTACTGCATTTTATAACGAGAAGTTTGGAATATAGTATTTAGTTTAGTGGCAATGCTCAGTAAAAAAGAAAAAAATTTCTCTTAGTTACGAACCTCATTCGAATAATGCGAATTTCTCCTCTATGGTATGACCTACACCAACTTCGCTAACTAATAATTTCCTGCATAGCCGGTCTGCGGCTTCGCTTACTGAAGATTTTTTTTCATTTCAAATCACAAGGTACGTGTGTACATCATCATCGCTAACTACAGAAAATAAAAATAAAAATTTATTTTAGGTGTTTCTATATAAACATACTGTGGCTTCCAATTGATTAAAATTACAGCAATACATCTGTGGTATCATTTTCATTGACAATTTTTGCTTAACCCTAGAACGTCATCCTTATTTTTAGTACATTAACGTCATCCTTCGTCACTTTGACTACGACATACTTTATGCGACAATAACAAATCTCATAAGCAAAAGTTCGTACCAAAATAAGTTTTTTAATTAAATTTATTTATTTTTTAATTTCTTTTTAAAGAAATTCATTTATTTATTTTTCAGTCTTAACGGAAAATTAACATTTAATAGCCTTCCTTCAATTGGCATGGTGTCTTTAACAGTTAATAATAAAAAATTAAAAAGTACAACTTATTGCAATTTTTTTCAATTCAGTCTTTCATTTTCTTATAATATAAGTATTAAAATAAAAAAGGAACATTAGTTTGGAAATAAATTATTTCATTTAAAGCACGAGGCACAAACTTCAATTTTGTGCTCTCCACACAATCTTTTTTGGCATTTTGCACAGACAACATTTGTCATTCTTCGCTTCGAAGAGGGGCAAACTCCACATATCTTCCTTTTTCTATTTCGAGTTTGTGAAGACAAATTCTCGGAATCTGTGGTGTTATTGACTTGCAGCTCATTTTGAATATCAATTCTTACATTGGTGGTTATTGTTGGCATATCAAGCCTGTCATTCAAGTGATTTTTTATAAGTCCCGAAAAAAGATTTTTCATAAAATTAACGCGATTTAGAGGCTTTTGGCCAGCTTGAAGCAGGTTGTGCGAGTAAATAATGTATGAGTTAATAAATGTCATGTTCAAAATTCCGAAAAATTGGCATAACGGCCACCTGTTCGTTTTCCTTGAACAGCTCATAACACTGCACATCTGATCGAATGTGTCAACTCCTCCTTTAGTACTATTATAAAACTCCACCATGCTGGGTTTATTTGTTTTGGGGTTTACAGTACCCTGTTCATTACAGGATGACAGAAGGTAAACCATTTTGTTTGGCTTTGGCTTATAAGACAAAAGGGTTAAGTTACTGTCATAGCAAAACATAGCCGTACCGCACTTACGACCTTTACTTTGTTTTAGCTCAATTGGAATTTCTCTTTTGTTTGAGCGTAGAGTACCAACGATTGTCAAATTGTACGGACTTTGTCCTAACGATTTCGCTAGGGGTATCGACGTGAACCAGTTGTCCATAGTAACATTCCGGTTTGAGCCATGTACTGTTTTAGTAAGCTCCTTCACGTAGAACTCTCCAAGAGGCATTGTGGTGGTATTTGAATTTTTTCCCAAATACGGAATTGCATCAACCATATATTTGGTTCCACTATCACATAACATTAAAATTTTAATGCCGTATTTTGCTGGCTTATTTGGGATATACATCTTGAAACTACACTTTCCTCTGAAGGCCAAAAGCTGCTCATCAACTGTAAGGTAAGGACCAGGACTGTAGTTATCCCTGCATTTTTGTACGAACATTTCCCATACTTTTCTAATGGGAGCGAATTTATCACCTACTAGTTGGAGGCGTAGAGATTTGTCGTCGAATCGTAAGCAGGACATGAGAAATTGGAACCTGGCTTTGGTGAGTACGCTTATGTATTTAGATCCACAATAAGACCTGTCAAATAACTCCTCCACGGATAAATGCTGATCTTTTTTGACAGCAGTTAACACTAATATACCCAAAACTGCATATATTTCATTTGTATTAGTGTTTCGTCGTTGTGCCTGATCCGTGTGTACAAGTAAGGCGGATTGGTGTTGAGTTATCTCGACATTTGTCCACTTTACAATTTCAGCAACGATATCCCCTGTTATAAACTGTTTAAAGCAATCTAGAGGATCAATTATATTTTTGCATAGATTTGTTGGTCCCCGTCTTTTATGGACAATGTTGAGTCCATAATGATGTGTCGTACCTTTGACAGATGACCATTTATGACCGTTTTTTCCTCGAAGTATAGTTTTATCGCACGTAATAATGTTAGATTTTGCTCTTAAAATATTTAGAGGAATGTCGTCTTCATCCACTTCACTTGCTTCGTATGTAGAGGTGGTACTTGCAACAGACTCGTCTTGATCGACTTCTGTGTCAGTACCTATTTCACTAAGATCGCTTTCTAAGTCAACGTTGTTGTCGGTCCAGGACAGAAACTGTTCAATTTCTTCATCTGTTAGTGATCGCTGATTAGACATCTTAGGAAAACATAAAAATTTAGCGTCCAAGAATAACACACCAAAAAACCTAAAAGTTACACAAACTTCATCCTTCGTCATTTTGACTACGGCAAAAAAATAAAATCGAAAAAACAAACACTTACAATGAACGCAGTTCGCTGCACGACTTTATCCAACAACAGCTTGCAAGCGACTACCGCTATAAAAAAAATTGTTTCAAAACAAAAAGAAAAAACAGGTTTTAACTTAAAAATAAAATCTCGCGTCGTCATTTTGACGAAGGATGACGGTGCAGGGTTAAATACAATTTCCCCCGCCTAGAAACGTTTATTATTTTAATATTGCCGCTAAACTAGATTTAAGCCAAGGCGAATTAATAGCCCACCTGATTTTCGTTTATGTTCGACATTGTTGTCAAAATTTTAAAAAAATTTGCAAACATTTTGAAAAAGTAAAAAATTGTAAATATTATGAAATTAATTTTTAAAACCAAAAAAATAAAATAAGACATATCGCTTTATATGAGGGAGAAAGAAACTAACTGGTACAACTTCATTTGACGTACCAAATGATGATAAAAGGATAAATTAAATTCGGTTTCCTCTTGTATATTAAGAAATTTTTGATTTGGTATTTCGCAGCAACATTATTACCAAGGCACCTTTATTTTACAAGGTAGTAGCGGCTCTACAACAAATACAACATTGAGAAAACAACATGGCTTTTTATTGTTTTTTTTGTACATTGGAGATGTCAAGGTCAGAAAGAGAAATAAAAGATAATTGCACTCAATATAATTGGCTGCTTTGTTTTGCAAAGGCTTGTTATTAGTGTTTTTTTGGTATTTGTAAACAAACGTATTTAAATAAAAACAACTTTTGACATTTCCAACTACAAACCAGCTTTGCGGACGATACCACCTAGTAAAATAAATATGCCTTGATAATTACATTACGTTTTTGTTTTTGCAGTTGTGCGGCCACCTTATATTTAATTCGCCTTGATTTAAGCTAAAAGTTTCGCATTAATTTAATCTCGTTCGCAAATTTTGCTCTCGTTAAGCGGATTCTGTGTGAAAAGCCGAAATCTATTAAAGTTATAAAAAAAAAGAAACAGATTTTCCCTAAGAAAGAGAACTAATATTAATAAACAATAAAATAAGTGTTTTTCTATTTCGTTCAATTATTTATTTTCTCATTTCATATTGACCTGGCAATGCTGCAATATTTTACTAGTAGTATTTTATACAACTCTGTGTTCAAGTAGACAAATACGAAATATGTCAAACGAAAATTCGAATTTCGAAATACCACACAATTTTTTCACACGACAGAGCAAAATGGCGAACGTAAAATTCGTAGCACACGGAAATTAAAAGAAAAAATCTAGTTTTTTTATTTGAACAAAATTTTTAAATAAATTTCTGCAATTAAAACCAATACGTATAGCATACCAAAAAATAAGAAAGAAAACTACACTCAAAAGTAAGTGTCAAACATGAAAAGTGTAATACTTTGTATATGAGAAGTGATTGTAGCTCCTATAAATAAAAAGCAAAAAAAGGTGATGAGATAAAACACAAAAGAATCATTAATTAAAAAAAACAATGATATTTAAATAAAATTTAACAAATGTATAAATCTAAAATGTATTTTTAATGACTTCGTCAACAAAGTTCGAAAATGATTTACTTTTTTTCTTTGTACAAAAAGAAGAAATTTTGGTTGAAAAGTGTTAAATAGTAAAATTGTCAATAAAATCGTACAGCTGTTAAATGAGTAAGAAAGAGACAGTTATATAGTAATTGCTTTAAAAATCATTTTCGATTTCATAAGTCAAAACGAAACTCCCGGACGGACAAACAATCGTCTTGATTGTCGAACAAGACGAGGTGATTTCGAATTCTTTTATATTTTGTTGTTGCTTGAGTATTTATGAATATGTGTTTACTTGCGTGAATTTTTGTTGCGTTTCAAATTTGTTTCATTAAACTAAAAATCATAAATCTATTGTTGTAAAAAAAAGAAAATAAAATAGTGCATAAAATATACGAAGGAAACTAAATTGATGCAAAATGAAAAAATTTGCGTTAATAAGAAAAACATGTGGATATTGTAGAAAATTGTGTGTTGCTTGTAGAACAGTAAACGTCACAAACAACTATACATACATACATATTTAACAAGTGAAAGACATATGGGACAAAATATATATTTTTTACACACAAAATAAAAAAACATAATATTACAAAAAAAGAGGAATCTGAATTAAACATACAAAATCCAAGCACTTGTCAGTAACACAATTTTCTGTAGAGAAAAATATATTCTAAGCAATACACATCTGTTTTTCCTTGATATCTATTCAAAATCAACCTTAGCTATGCTGAATCTAGTAGATAACAAATAATAAAAAAATAAATACCCAAAAATGTTAACATAAATAAAACAACAAAGAAATTGGTGAGCTGTTATTAGAATTGATTTTTGCATAAAACTTATCAAATATCATCTTGATCAATAACACTTCATAGTCTTACGTTATTTTTGCATGTCTGTTAGACATCTCTATTTATTGTAAAAAATACTTATCGGTTATCGTCGATTATTTATTGACTTTATTATGATTTGATTCCGGAAAATTTATTTAAAAACATTTTTGATATAAAAGAGTACCTAGATTATTGGTTCTTTTACTTTAAAGATGATCATTTTCTTTGTCTATTTTTGTTTGGGTCGAAGAGTGCTGCCATATTTTTACATTTACATGCGGCATGCTATTGCTTTAATTTTTGTACCTGCTATTTTCACAATTTCACGTATTTTCAAAGCATCCTTATAGGTAGTATGCTTGCTATTTTAAAGCCTTAAGTGTAATAAAATTTAAATTCTTCTTTTGGCAATTAATATTCCTTTACAATTTCCACTCGTAATATGCAAATTAGGCGTACTTTTTTGATAGATCTTTTAAAAAAGGATTCATTCGTTCTTGGAGTAAACTTCCAAACTCTCAAACTTTTCTGTCATTCTTATTGGTACTACTTTCAGGAGGAAACTCTTGACACATTTCAATTCATCCTAATAAATGACCATTCATTATTTATCTGTTATTTTTGGTCCGTTTCCTAAATTATAATCTACGCTATAAAATTGATATTTATTTAATACATTTAGGTATTTTTTTTTATTTGGAAATTTTTGTGTGCTGGGGAGCTACACGACTTTTTAATATATTATACCAATCATATGAATTATTTAAAATGTACCTACATATATACATATACAGTCAAGGACTTAAGTCTTCATACATACCAAAAATTTCATATACTCGCCAAACAAAAAGTGCAAAAAAATAATTTTGTGTACCAGAATGTGTGTGAGGATAAATACGTCAAGTTAAATACGTTTTTAAAAAAATGTAGCATGCGATAAATTTTTTCTCCCATACATACAGTACAATTTGTATAGTAAATTCCGGCCTTTTTTTTAACAAATACGATAACAGCTACAAAACTCTACGATCTCGGAGAACCAATCCTATTGGGAAATCAAGGGCACATATAAAACTATTAAACTGAACACAGTTTATTCAAATTGAATTTGAGAAATTTTTTATAAGACGCGGAAAATTGACTAAGTGCAATTTTCTCATATACGATGAGTTCTGTGAGGGATTTTGTCAATGTTGCCAAACCCTTCGATCTCGCAGAATTAGACCTATTGTGAAATCAAGAGCACATATAGAGCTATTGAACTGTAAACACAGTTTATTCAAATTGAATTTGTGAAATTTTTTATAAGACGCGGAAAATTGACTTAGTGCAAATTTTCTCATATACGATGAGTTCTGTGAGGGATTTTGTCAATGTGGCCAAACAATTCGAAATCGCAGTATTAGACCTATTGGGAAATCAAGAGCACATGTCGCTGTATGTTTGGGACCATTGTCTTGTTGAAAGATCCAACCCTGGCCAAGATCCACCATATAAACTGATGGCTGCAAATTGCATTCTAAAAGCTGTTTATAATAGTATCGGTCCATAATAACATCAATAATCACCAACCGACCAACTCCAGATGCAGCAATGGCGCCCTAATCCATTAAGTTGCCGATATTATGTTTCACTGTGGGCACAATATTCTTTCGATCAAGTTCTGTATTTTTTTTACGCCAAACTTTAAGACGAAGTCTTCGATTCTTTTCAGATATTAAAGGTTTTCTGCGGGGAACTCTGCTTGAATACCCTTTAGCTCGTAACGCTTTTTGCACCGTTTTTGGATGAACTTTCTTATACGTAATAATTTTGATCTTTTCTGCTAGTTTAGACCCTGATATTCTCGGATTTGTTTCCACTTCTCTTAAAATAAAACTGACATCTCGACTAGAAAGCTTCTTCAGTCGTCTAGATCTTTGCTTATTCTCTACGGAATCAGTATTTTCGTTTTTTTTTTTTTGTTTATGTATTGTACGAGGGCCGCTATATATATTTCTGGCCTGGCAACACTTAGTGTTGCCAAGTGCAATTTGACATTTCCATTGGAAAGTTTGTCATTTTTAAGCATAATCGTACTCAAAACGTTTTGACGTACGACCATTATTTGTGTTGTTTACAGTGACTTGAAAAAATTAATATAGAAAAAAATGGAATTAACTCGTGAACATTTTCGTGCCATCATTTTTCACAAATTTCGACGTGGATTATCACGACAAGAGTGCATTGATGAACTTAAATCTTTGTATGGCGATGAAGCACCATCCTATACCACTGTGAAAAATTGGTATAATGAATTTAATCATGGACGAAGCTCGCTCTAAGACGAATTCCGTGAAGGTCGTCCAAAAACGGCTGTTGTGCCAGAGAACATTGATGCCGTGCGTGAACTCATAATGCAAGATCGACATGCGGCATACCGAGAGATAGAGAAATCCTTGGACATTTCTTCCACCAGCATACATTCGATACTGCATGAACACCTGGCCGTAAAAAAGGTTTGTTCTCGTTGGATCCCGCACAATTTGAAAGCCGCTCAAAAAAAGGCTCGTGTCGATTGGTGCAAAGAAATGTTGCAAAAATACGATTGCGGTGCCCGAAACGAAACAACAATCGACCGTGTGTGTCTTCAAAGACGAGCGAAATCCAACGAAAGTTGTTCGTGGAAGAAGCACTTCGAAGTAACTGATCGCCTGTTTCTTCGGCAAAACTGGTCATGTGGCGACTGTTCCGCTTGAGCAACGTAGGACGGTCACTTCTGAGTGGTACACTACAATTTGTTTGCCTGAAGTCATCGGAGAAATACGAAAAACCAACAAGAGAAGACGAATCATTGTTCGCCATGACAATGCGAGCTCTCACACATCGGCTCAAACCAGAGCGTTTTTGACCGGCCAAAACGTCGAATTAATGGGTCATCCGCCGTACAGCCCTGACTTGGCACCTAATGACTTCTTCTTGTTTCCGCACATCAAGAAAAAAATGCATGGTCAACGAGTTTCGTCGCCAGAAGAAGCTGTTGAAGTGTTCAAAAACCATGTTTTAGAGGTGTCTGAATCGGAGTGGAAAAAGTGCTTTGACAACTGGTTTGAGCGCATGCAAAAGTGTATAAATCATGCTGGAGATTACTTTGAAAAACAATAAAACCATTTTTGATTATAAATATTCGCATTTTCACTATTAGGCCAGAAATATATAAAGCAGCCATCGTACAGTGGCAAAAGGTATTTTTAAACTTTTACTGATTTCGCGAAAAGATTTTCATCGTCATCAACGCTAATTTCTTTACGCTTAAGGCCGGGGCACATAGAATCCGTCATACGTTAAACTTCAACTTTTTCAACTGACAACTCAGTTAAAATACATGTTTTCTTAAGGGGGGTTTAGACGGTACGACTTTACGTACGTAAAATCCAAGAGAAAATAATATAAAATTCCATCCGTATTTTAAAACTGAGAGTAAAAATCTTACGACAGGTAATTTTTGCGTTTACACAATTGGTATGAGTAAAACACAAAAAAACTAAAATAGCTGTTTGCAGAAAAATACATCCCTGATAATGATGACATGTCGTAAGACTTCTGTGACCATGTAAACCGCCCTTTATGAGTATTTGTTACAATCAGTACGTCTCCGTCAACACAAAGTATGAGAGTTGAGCAACTTTTAACTTTTGGCGTTTATTGAATACTTTGACACATATCAATTGCTTCTTCTTCTTTTTTGTTGTCTTGCTGTGCTCTTTACTCTCCCTTTGTACATATTTTTTTTGTACATACATTAAAAGCAGTATTGCCGTTTGGTTACAATTTTAACATTTTTGTAACTTTTGAAAATTTATTTATTCTATAAAATTTTTGTTATATTAGGTCAAATTTTCGCAACTTTTGATACAAACACGAAATAAAGTAATATCAGTGAAAAATTACTTGTTTCATTATTTGATGTAAAAATCTCACTTAACATATCTACCTTTCTTAACATATCAATTCGGTTTTAATTACAAAGGTTACCTCAAATGCAATCAAAATCCCATTAAAAAAATTAGTTTGAATAAACGAAATGTTCTTGTTTTAAGTTTAGAAACAAAAATTTTTTCCCAACCGGGAAATAGTATGAGCTGCATTTCGTGCGTTCTGTTCAAACTTGCGAAAAATGGTAGCAACTTTAGTTATTCCGCTTGAAAAATTTGAAAATCGTAGCAATATCTCGATTTAGAAAAAAACTACTCTTTAATTTCCTTCACGAAGTGCTGAATTATGTACTTTAAATAATTTTATTAAACGGTGAGCATGCACTTTTTTCATACCGAAGTATTAGTATTGGGTCCTAATATAAATTCTCATGAGTAGCATCAGCATGAAATTTTATTTCATACGTTATTCTTTTTTTTTGTTTTTGTTCGGTAAATGAATTTCTCTTGTTATTTTCCCTGTCATATGGAATAAAACTTTTTACTATATTTTATGCCAAGGCGTATTAATTTACTGGTGGTCTTAATAGCTCAGCTAATTTTTGTTTATGTTCGACGTTTTCAAAATTTTAAAATAGTTTAGAAATTATATAATTTTCAAATAATTTTAAAAAAAGAAACTAACTGGTACAACTTTATTTAAAGTATCGAATGATGAGAAAAGGATAAATTAAATTCGGCTTCCTTCTGTTCAGCCAACTACTTTTGACATCAACATGGTGCTGTGCAACAACAAAATTACATTGAGTTTTTGTTTTTTTTAGCCGTGCGGCCACCTTATATTTAACTCGCCTTAATTTTACACAAATTACATTAAATTACTATTTTATTAAAGAAAAATTTCAAAATGTAACTTTTATTGAAAAAAAATCATATTTTTTCTGTCTTTCCCTGGCAACACTAATGAAAAGATTAACAGCTGATTTAAAATCCGTCAGCAAAGTACTCATTGTGCCAACCTCATCCGTCGTTACTTTAACTTCAGGCAAATATGTCAAAGTACAACGTATGACGGATTCTATGTGCCCCGGCCTTTACTCATCTTGACAATTGAAAACTATTTGAATCCAAAAGACCCAAAAAAAATAATTCAACAGATACGGCGGCCTACTTCGATTGCAAAAAACTAACCGTATTTGAATAATTACAGGTTGCAAATTATGATTAGAAAAGAAGAGACTCTCCATCTTTATAATTTGTTTTGTACTGTATTTATCGTTATTTTTAGAGTTGAATGAAAAATTTTGTTTTTGTTTCGTAGTTAAAATGGAATTAAATATGTCTGGTACACAAAATTATTTTTTTTGCACTTATTGTTTGGCGAATATATAAAATTTTTAGTATGTATGAAGACTTACGTCCTTGACTGTATATACCTTAATAAATATATATATTTTTTTCAATATAATAATGCAAATTTATTATTCGGAATCTTTTAAAATTAAATTAATAAAGTAAATTAATTAAATTTTCAATATAATGTTAAATATTAAATAGTAGGTTATCTCACAATACATATAGTTATAATTGGCTTCCTTTGTATTGATATTAAAGAAAAAAAGACCAGCTAAAAAAAGGAAATTTTAACTATTTTAAAAGAGGACAAGAAAAATTTATTTAGATACCTACTTTGCATTTTTGCAAGATTTGCAAAGGTCAAGAGTAGTAAAGCTTCACCTAAGTAAAGTGTATTTTGGTCCAAAAGCTTTAAAATGATTCCCATATTGACCCAATTTGTACAAAAAGTAGTCCACAATCACAATTTTATATGAAAAGTTAAGAGGTCCATAACTCGGAAAATAAGGGTGACACCTACTTTGTTTATTTTGCATTTTTTTTTATTATTTTTTAATTCTCTATCACACTGTCTAAGTTATTTTTTTATTTGCCAAGCTTCACTCAACAACTCAGAACTACAACTCGTATTTACCTGCAAAATATGATTGAAGAAAAAAACTTGTTCAACCGTAAGTGGTGTTCTTTCCTTTACTCTCATTCTCCATCCATGTCCGTGTTGAAGTAAATTTTACCAAGGCGCTAGATGTGCTAGAGAAAATTTAAATACGCCAATCGGGCAGACATAATTTAGAAAATTTTGCTATTGAAAGTCAGCAAGATTGGTAAATTTCCGGTAAAGAATTAAAAAAAGGGTGACACCCCAATATTTGTTTTTTTTTTATTGAAGTTATTTCACTAAATTAGATTTACATAATGTGGTAAAAGGTATATATCCGAATATATCCCTATTAGGGCGGGTTTTTAAGTTCAAGTTTAAACTCAAGTTCTTTTTTTTTTTTAAAACCTAATCTTATACTTAATTTAATCTTGCATTAATGGCCGCTGATGTTTTTGAGTGGTAGTTTAAACCGTGTAGTGCTGCCATACAGAAACGCAACGAAATGGCAACATTTTTTATAAATGTCATAATGAAGAAGAAAAAATTGATAGTTTATTTGAAAGCTTGAAATTATAAAAAAAAAAAATATGTCTTGTCCAAACAAAATTAAAAGATATGCTAATCTTACAATTGCAGTGGAATACTTAACAAAATAAAAACGAACAAAAATGTGTAATTGCATGTAAAAAACACACAGAACCACTACAGTTTTTGGAAAGAAATTGCAATTTGTTGTAACTCATAGTTTTTGTGGATTTAGATCATATAAAACTCTAAAAATAAAATATGACAATATGAAGAAAACCGCAAAAAAGAATTATGTCTTAGACAAAAAGGATTTTTATCGAACGGACGGTGGTCCAAGACTACAATCAAACTTATCATCAATTGATCTTATTTAAGTTTTCATATATTTCTGAATCACTTATGTCTTTATCTTCACTAGAATAATCAATTTTTTACGTCTTCTAAAAAATAATTTTCCTTTTTGTATATTTTAATTTGTTTATGTTTTTACATCTGCTGTGTGTGTGTGTTTATATTTCATGTAAGTTTAGACATACGTTGGGCGCTTAAACTAGCAAGTAAAATTAGTTAATTGTATCCTAAAAACTAAAAACAAAGATTGAGAATGACTAAATCTATAATCTGATATCTTCAAACACACACTTACTTGTTACCACTTAAAATTGTAACAAGGCATATTTATTTTACTAGGTAGTAGCGGCTCTACAGCAAATACAACGTTGACAAAAACAACATTCCCCTTTATTGTTGTTTTGTGCGTTGGAAACGTCAAAAACACAAAGAGAAATAAAAGATAATTGCTTGCTTTGTTTCGCAAACGCTTGTTGTTACTGTTTTTTGAAATTCGTAAACAAAGGAAAATACAAACAACTTTTGACATTTCCAACACAAAAGAGCTGGGCGCACGACACTACCTAGCAAAATAAATCTGCTTTGAATTGTAAGTTTTACTTCGGGTGTTGCCAGCTGTTATAATTATATAATTTTTTATCATTTTTATTTTTTTAATATTTTCTCATTCTTATTATATTGTTACGTTTTCCACTTTTTTGAGCGAAGAAGTTCTTTTGATTGCAATTTATAACAAGTCAATTTGTATTTTCTCTACTAATTTTTGCATTGTGTTTATATTATTTTTATGTACACGATCTCGTCTTTAGCAGACATGCGCGTCAACAAACTTACACATAATCAACTCATTGACCGCTGCTACTCGTGAACAGTTTGCTGCCATACAGAAACGCAACGAAATGGCAACATTTTTTATAAATGTCATAATGAAGAAGAAAAAATTGATAGTTTATTTGAAAGCTTGAAATTATAAAAAAAAAAAATATGTCTTGTCCAAACAAAATTAAAAGATATGCTAATCTTACAATTGCAGTGGAATACTTAACAAAATAAAAACGAACAAAAATGTGTAATTGCATGTAAAAAACACACAGAACCACTACAGTTTTTGGAAAGAAATTGCAATTTGTTGTAACTCATAGTTTTTGTGGATTTAGATCATATAAAACTCTAAAAATAAAATATGACAATATGAAGAAAACCGCAAAAAAGAATTATGTCTTAGACAAAAAGGATTTTTATCGAACGGACGGTGGTCCAAGACTACAATCAAACTTATCATCAATTGATCTTATTTAAGTTTTCATATATTTCTGAATCACTTATGTCTTTATCTTCACTAGAATAATCAATTTTTTACGTCTTCTAAAAAATAATTTTCCTTTTTGTATATTTTAATTTGTTTATGTTTTTACATCTGCTGTGTGTGTGTGTTTATATTTCATGTAAGTTTAGACATACGTTGGGCGCTTAAACTAGCAAGTAAAATTAGTTAATTGTATCCTAAAAACTAAAAACAAAGATTGAGAATGACTAAATCTATAATCTGATATCTTCAAACACACACTTACTTGTTACCACTTAAAATTGTAACAAGGCATATTTATTTTACTAGGTAGTAGCGGCTCTACAGCAAATACAACGTTGACAAAAACAACATTCCCCTTTATTGTTGTTTTGTGCGTTGGAAACGTCAAAAACACAAAGAGAAATAAAAGATAATTGCTTGCTTTGTTTCGCAAACGCTTGTTGTTACTGTTTTTTGAAATTCGTAAACAAAGGAAAATACAAACAACTTTTGACATTTCCAACACAAAAGAGCTGGGCGCACGACACTACCTAGCAAAATAAATCTGCTTTGAATTGTAAGTTTTACTTCGGGTGTTGCCAGCTGTTATAATTATATAATTTTTTATCATTTTTATTTTTTTAATATTTTCTCATTCTTATTATATTGTTACGTTTTCCACTTTTTTGAGCGAAGAAGTTCTTTTGATTGCAATTTATAACAAGTCAATTTGTATTTTCTCTACTAATTTTTGCATTGTGTTTATATTATTTTTATGTACACGATCTCGTCTTTAGCAGACATGCGCGTCAACAAACTTACACATAATCAACTCATTGACCGCTGCTACTCGTGAACAGTTGTTTTTCTTGATAATCTAGGCTATGTTGTGATTTGAACTCATGATCATTTGTTTTTTGTTCGCTAAATATTTATACACTTCTACCATAGCTATCACTTTCGCAAGACAATTGCATGTACGCTCTAGATAGAATCGAGTTACAATAGGCCATATATTATCAACTTATAACAGCTGAATTCCCACCAGAAGTTTTTCCTTAGGATAAATCTTTCGACTTAAACACAGCTTAACAACAACCAACGTATCCATCAAGATACCTGTTAGTTTCTAAGTTTTCTTGGTTTCTCTAAAAATTGACTCATTCATTTGAAGATAACCTTTTTTTCATAAATGAAAAATAAATGAACTAAAGCCAGGCGCATTAATTTACCAGGTGGTCTTAATAGCCCAGTTGATTTTTGCTTATGGTTGACGTTGTTGTCAAAATTCTAAAATAATTTAAAAAAGATTTAAATAATTTGAAAAAGTAAAAAAAATATGTGTGTGAAGATAAATACGTCAAGTTAAATACGTTTTTTAAAAAATGTAGCATGCGATAATTTTTTTCTCCCATACATACAGTACAATTTGTATAGTAAATTCCGGACTTTTTTAACGAATACGATTACAGCTACAAAACCCTACGATCTCGAAAAATGAAACCTATTGGGAAATCAAGAGCACATATAGAGCTATTAATCTGTAAACACAGTTTATTCAAATTGAATTTGAGAAATTTTTTATAAGACGCGGAAAATTGACTTAGTGAAATTTTCTCATATACTATGAGTTCTGTTAGGGATTTTGCCAATGTGGCCAAACCCTTAGATCTCGCGGAATTACACCTATTGGGAAATCAAGAGCACATATAGAGCTATTAATCTGTAAACACAGTTTATTCAAATTGAATTTGAGAAATTTTTTATAAGACGCGGAAAATTGACTTAGTGCAATTTTCTCATATACGATGAGTTCTGTTAGGGATTTTGTCAATGTGGCCAAACCCTTAGATCTCGCGGAATTACACCTATTGGGAAATCAAGAGCACATATAGAGCTATTAATCTGTAAACACAGTTTATTCAAATTGAATTTGAGAAATTTTTTATAAGACGCGGAAAATTGACTTAGTGCAATTTTCTCATATACGATGAGTTCTGTGAGGGATTTTGTCAATGAGGCCAAACCATTCGATCTCGCGGAATTACACCTATTGGGAAATCAAGGGCACATATAGAGCTATTAATCTGTAAACACAGTTTATTCAAATTGAATTTGAGAAATTTTTTATAAGACGCGGAAAATCGACTTAGTGCAATTATCTCATATACGATGAGTTCTGTGAGGGATTTTGTCAATGTGGCCAAACCCTTCGATCTCGCGGAATTACACCTATTGGGAAATCAAGAGCACATATAGAGCTATTAATCTGTAATTACAGTTTATTCAAATTGAACTTGATTTCCCAGTAGGTGTAATTCCGCGAGATCGAAGGGTTTGGCCACATTGACAGTGAATTGAGAGGGCGTTATTTACTAGTACTGAGCTATTTTACGACTACTTAACGCTGAAAAGAAACCATGTGGCAATTGGACTCTGAGTGCACAAGAGACCCTTGAGGTTCTCATGGAGACTCACTTTCCGGGCTGTGCTCCCTTTAGGGGAGAAGACTCAGCCTCTTTTGACTGCCGTGCATCAGGACTTATGTGGGCTTTGGGTAGTTTTGACCCGTTTAAATCAGCGGGTCCTGACGGCATTATACCGGCTGATTTGCAGCATAATGCGGATATTGTTATACCATGGGTTATTCCGATATACACAGCATGTATTACATGGTCGTATATCGCTGAACCGTGGACTTTTTGCTCTGTTGTCTTCATTCCCAAGGGAGAGAAGACTTCGCACACTGAACTGAAGGACTTTAGACCTATAAGTCTATCCTCCTTCCTTTTGAAAACTCTGGAACGGATAATTGACCTTCACTTGAGAAGGACGATTAATACGGACCGACTCTCCGCCTCTTAACACGCGTATGTCAAGGGCAGATCTGTTGAGACGGCACTACACACGCTTGTGGGATGCATAGAGAAATCCCTAGAGCATAAGGAATATACGTTGGTTGCCTTTCTAGATATAGAAGGGGCATTCAACAATGTGAAACCAGAGGCCATCACGGTGGCCCTGGAGGGACTGAACGTAAGTCCGTCGATTATAGGCTTTGTATGGAATCTATTGACAAATAGGGTCATTACTTCCAGCATGGGGCTAGCTACCATACACAGGGTAGCTAAGCGAGGTACACCACAAGGGGGGGTATTATCTCCCCTTATCTGTAACCTCGCCATGAACGCATTACTGACAGAAATGGACTGCAAGGGGTTCAGGACTGTGGCATATGCGGATGTCGTTGCGGTTGCTGTATCGGAAAAATATCTCGACACGCTATCGCAACGTCTACAAACGGCGCTAGGCTGCGTCAGTAGGTGGTGTACTGAGAGTGGGCTTAGTGCGAACGCTCGGAAAACGGAGCTTGTGCTCTTCACGAGAAGAAACAAGATTCCGGCCTTTCCACTACCACTCCTTAATGGAGTGGAGCTTGGGTTGTCTGACAGAGCGAAGTATCTAGGTATCATCCTGGACTCCAAACTGTCGTGGACCCCAAATGTCCGCTTTAGGGCGGACAGGGCCTCAGGGGCTTTGTATGTGTGTAGGAGGGCCATAGGCAAACACTGGGGTATTAACCCGAGGACGTCGTACTGGCTCTTTGACACGGTGATAAAACCTATACTAATGTATGGGGCTCTTGTATGGTGGCCCGCATTGGGCAAACTGGCTAACTGCAGTATATTGAACAGGGTACCGCGCACCTCGGCCTTGATGGTCACTGGTGCAATACGCACCACCCCGTCGAGGCCCCTTTTTACAATGCTGCACTGGCTGCCGGTTGATCTTATGGCCAAACAATTGGCCATGAACTCGGCGGTCAGACTGAATGCAGCGGTGGCATGGAGGTCAGGGGACTTTGGACATGCGGCAAACTTGGGTCATTCCTCGGTTATTCCTGACATCATCGATTACTGCACTCCCACCCCCATATCTGACATTGATTTCATGGCATCAACATCAGGCACGTCGAGTATACCTCGTGGAGATGTGCTTGATGTCTATACTGACGGGTCAAAATCGGACACGGGGGTCGGAGGGGGCGTCTTCATCCCTAGATATAGGATCAGGATGAAGTTCAGGCTTAATGATCAATGTAGCGTGGTACAGGCTGAGATCTCAGCCATTAGAAGGGCTGCTTGCGGGATGAGGTGCCACAGGATATACGGAGAGGATATCCGGATTTGTACTGACAGCAAGGCCGCGATTAACTCCCTATCAGGTGTCTATACGACATCCAGATTGGTTCGTGAATGCCGGACATCTCTCAACGAGATGGCGAGACATTCCAACCTGGAACTGTTTTGGGTGCCAGCTCACTCGAACGTACCCGGAAATATGGTTGCGGACGAACTTGCCAGACTTGGAGCCCGGTTGGAAGACCGAGAAATAGATCCACTGGTGGGGGTCTCTTTAAGCTGCTGTAAAGCTATATTACGGCAGGAACTCTTCAGGGCTGCACAGTCTAGGTGGTCTGAAGAGGTTACCTGCAGGGTCTCGAGGACACTGTGGCCTCAGTACGATAGTGGAAGATCCGCAAATCTACTGAGGTTTCCTCGGGGGCAGCTGGGCACACTGGTGGCCGTGCTGACAGGGCACTGCGTCATTGGTGCTCACGCTAGGAGACTGAATCTTCCTCATCATGACTACTGTAGAAGTTGTCAATATGAGGAGGAGGAGGAGGAGGAAACGGTGGAACATCTGCTCTGCCACTGCCCGGCTCTTTCTGGGAATAGAGCGGCTATTTTTGGCAGTCCGAAACTGCATGGTCTTGCAGACTTATCCGTCTGCGATGTTTCTAGGATAAACTTGTTTATCCGGTCTTCGGGGTGGTTTGGATGTGGATCTTTTGATGGTGCCGTAGGGACCTCAATCTGATCTCTGCACATCCGGTTTCCAGGCAACACAATGGGACCTTTAGGACCCAAGTGAGTCGGTCTTTCTTTTTGCCCCGACGGCCTGTACAACCTAACCTAACGTTGAAAACGTACTACCACATGCCATTGTGTTTGAAACAACAATAATTCCCACATTTGAGTTTCTTTGTCGAAAATTAAAGAGGTGTACCTGACTGAGTCCACTCTACTCTGTCTGAAAGTAGTCGAAACAGTCGTTCCAAAAAGGAAAGCTAATTGCAAAATCATTATTTATTACGCTGTTAGCAAACGTTTTTCACACTGTATTGCTCATAAATAAATATTTAGCATAAATTTTCTGTGCAAGAGAATAAATAAAAGAGATACAAAGTAATCACCTCTTAAAGTATCCACTGAATATGTAAAAATATATATATATATATATATACTAGAAAATTACTAGTAGAAATATCGTTAACAACAAAAAATGTTTTAATAATAAAAATCTAATGTTTCAATAGAAATAATAATCATAACTAAGAAAAATATTTATGCAAGAGAAAAGCATAACAATTATTACGTCAATCGAATAAGCAACTTCCACGTAAAGTTTTGCACATAAGATATGCCTATATCATGTGGTTGTTCTAAAAATAAAGTGTTTTTTATTGAAAATGATTACTACGACAGCATATAGCAAAAATTTTCTTATTTGAAATATATTATTTTCGCAATCGATATTTTAAAAACAAGCGTACAAGTTCTTGATTGATGTTTTATTCGAGTGTTGCATGTCCATTTATCATCGTTCATTCAATTCTTTTTTTGTCTTGAAAAGAATTAATTCAAAATATAGTTAATTTGTAACGAATTAAAATGAAAACAGAATGATTCATTTACTGTTCTGATAAATACAAATTCATTAAAATAACGTTTTACATTTCTTTTTGAAAGGCAAACGTTAGTTTTTCGGTTTCTACATCTCTTTAATTGCATAAAAAGAAGTATGCTTCAAAAAAACACAAAAAAACTATTTAAAAATAAATAAGTAAACAATAATATTTTCACTAATAGTAATGTTTTGCAATAAAAAGTTTTCATTAAGAATTGGTTAAAAAACAAAGTCGCTATCATTGTCTATTAGTTTCAAAGCATTACCATTATATATGTACGTAACTACTTGTCTTTATAAATAAACAGCGCATAGTATTGTAGAGCATAATTTTAAAGTAGCATTTTTATCAGAAAAATTTAATAAAACATGTGTTTTAACATTCTCTGGAAAAAGGATCTTGCAAAAAATTCTTCTACTGCGCATCTACGTCACAATAGAATGAAAATGAGTGTTTGTTGTAAAAAGTGTAGGAGATTTTTGGCGTAAAACTGGAAATAATTGCATAACTTCTAAACGGGTGTATCGATTTGAACAAAATTTTAAATGGAAAGAAAAATGATATAGTCGAGTAAAAATTTTGTGTTTGGGCCTGTAGCCCGAGAAGAAGAAGAGCTATTTCGGGCTCCAAATTTTAAATTTTGGCTTATATGAAAATTCTTATAAAAAATTAATAATTTCAGAAGTTATTTATTTAGTAATTTTAAATAAATCTTTTTTTTAAAGGGGTATATATTATAATTATAAATGACCTTAATGCCAAATAACTGAAAAAAATAAATTTAATTTTCTTTTTTTGGTCATGCTGTAATCTTAAAGCTCCGCATTAAGTTTTCGTATTTAAATATATATTTTTGATCTTTTAGCTTTTTCATCACATTTAATAAGATGACTCTCTTTAGTCAAATCTTTTACAAAATCTTGTTAAATGAGAAGACCGTCTTTATTATATTTTTGATATATTTGGTTCAGTTCTTCAATGTGTTTCATAGTTTCAGGTGTCTGCTTTATTAGTTCGCCCTCAGATACATGGTCAACCCACGTTGGACCTTCCTCGTTTTGTGTCACTGCAATATCTGGAATATAATTTTTAATTTGTGGCAAATATAGCCTGCGAGGTTTTCAAGACCATCATACTCTAATTCGGTTAACTCTTTTTTTATTTTTATTTTTAATAAATTTTCACCGTTTTTACTTAAATTCTGTTGCACTTTCCATATACAAATGAAGTTTGTTAACAAAAATTATTCTATGCCTACGTCACACATAAGAGAGAGAACGCTATACAACAAACTAACGGACCTGCAAAATGCGCAATCTTGTTTTCTTGATTCTTGTATACTTTGTGTGATCGGAAATAGATATTGTAGAAACTACAAACGGAATGACAAGCTTAGTTACTTTTTCCACTTTTTGTGGTGAAGATGTATAAAAAAACCTTGTGCTTAAATAAATTGCATTACAAAATTAATAATTAAGTTTAAAAACTTCAATACTTTTAGATATGTTTTTTATTTTAGCAGACGATAAGATTGAAAGGTGCTCACAAACTTATGTTTTTGTAAAATTAGTAAAGGCCAGGATTAATTATCATACGCAATCGTAAGATTTAATCACACAAAAATCTGACAGAATTCTGTCCTACTTTAAAAATCGTTCCAAAATGGCGTCGTATGTGCCACACTATTATACAAAAAAGATGCAAAAACATTGGTTTTAATATTTTGTTGTTTTTTCTCCTCATCATCTTAAAAACATCAACCCTGATCGCATAGATAAAAATATTTTATGAATTGTTTCAAAAGATTATAAAATCGTACAGATCTGTCAAAAACTCTGTCAAACACATACAATTTTAATCCACACTATCATACTTTTTGAGCACACATGAAATTTTTGACAGATCGTACGACTGAGTATGATAGTGAATCCTGGCCTTAAAGTGAAAATGCTGTCTGCACAGTTATAGCAAACAGGCATAATTCCCATCGCAATGGTTTTAATTCCATATTAACCATTCAGATCGATCTTGTTTTACCTTTTTTAGATTTCGGTCGATTTTATTTATTAATAAAAAAATGCTCAAACTCCACTTTTAATTTAAAAATTATTCTGCATTCAAATATAAAAGTGGTTTTATTCGGAAGAAATTTTCGTTTTCTGAAGAACTAATTTGCGGAGTTAAAACCACTTTCCATCGAAATTGAGTTCAGTGACACGCCTGAAAATAGGTATGCTCTTTTAAAATAAATTATCAATTATCCAATATTCGGAACTACAAAATTGTGTCTTCCTGTGCGCGTACTCATAATTGTAATTATTTGTGGAGAACTACTACTTTGGTATGGCTCTTTAAATTTGCTATGGTTTATTTTCAAATGGTGTGTTTGTGTGTTTCTATAACACAATGGGTGTAGTGAACACACTGGGTGTGACTATTTAAATAAGGTGCGCTTAGTGTCTATACAGTGCTGTGTAAAACACCTTGCGCGGTATTAAATAATTATTGAATAAAATATTATAAGAGAAGTTGGGAAACTAACAATTACAAAACTACTACTAAACTACTATATGTTATTATTTTAATTTACCGTTGATCTTACTTTTAGTCCCTTCCTACGTACGTTTTCAAATATACTTTACTGCTCTATAATCATTCAAAAGATAATGGAATACTTTTAGATTTACATTAAGTTGGAATAATTTTTACAAGTTTTGAGAAACATTTATATTTCGAATAAAATTAACCTGGTTTTTAATAAATTTTTGTTTTGCTAATTTTCAATATAATTTGGCATCGTGTTGTAAGGCCTCAGTCCTTTATAAAATAATGATTTTTGTTCTGAACCTGTGTTTGTATTTTGAAACCTGAAATCACTTGCATTTCTCATTGAAAATTTCCTATATATCCTAGCTGTTCCATAAGATAAGTTGGTGCATCATCCGTCTTCATTTTTTGGATGAAAATTATTGTGTTCACTTGAAGCTTTTGTTGTATATTTAACCACTTCAAAGTGTCTAACAAAAATGTTATTGATTTATACCGATTTTAGAATTGAGCGCACGGCCTTATTCTGTAACTTTTGCAGTCTTATTCTATTTATTTATTTATTCCATTACGTACTCATGTTTTGAATATATGTATATACAGTAGACTCACGGTAACGTGAACTATTAAAACCTGAGCGTGTTCACGTTTGCGAAGTTGTTCATGTTTACGAAGGTGTCATTTTTTACATCTTAAAAATAAAATAGACATATATTTAACTCAAATTCATATATTGTTTTATTAATTTATTTTCATTAATTCATATTTGCTTTGCTAAGAAAAATAATTTATATTAAAATTATTTAAAAAAATTGGTTATCTTTTTTTGGATTTTCTTTTTTTTTTGCAAAAAGCTGAACACCGCCTTTTCTCGGAGAAGTTTAAGTACGCTGATATCTGCTGGATTTATATTTTCATCTTCTGCCCATTCTAAAGCTTTATTGAAAATGTTGATTGCTTCACTGGGTTCTACTTTGGTCCGTGCTGTTTCCAGAATACTATCATCGCTTTCACCTTCATCACTGCTCAAGATTTCGTTTGTTTTTGTTACGTTTTGAAGATCTTCAGTCCATTCACTGATATCAGAAAATGAAAAACTAACCTGCGAAGACACAATTTAAGTTAAGCGAATTATAGACATATGAAAATGTTCAAACCTCTTGTTGGCTTTTAATTGGTGCATAAATTCTTTCTCTCCAAATAGCTAATGGGATATCCTCTTCAACGTCTTCTTCATCTACTATGGAGTCTAAAATGTTCGCCCAGCAGTTCCGTATTGTTTCTTTTTCAAGACGTTACCAAGCTGAATCTAAATATTGAACAGCGTCCCTTAACGTTAAGTTTTTTTAAGCTTCAATAACATCATTTCCTGTAGCTACAATTGATGCCAAGAGACTGTGTTTATAAAAAAGCTTTGTAAGTCTTATGGCATTTTGATCCATTGGCTGTATGAGTGGAGTGACGTTGAACATGAACATTATACTTATGATTCCGTCGTCTGATCTCAATTCATTTTCTGAAGGATGAGATGAAGCATTATCTATCAAGAGCAAAGCTTTATTGGGTAATCCTTGCTCTTTTAAAAATTCTCTAACCTAAAAAAAGAAATAAAATTGTAAAAGTTTTAAATCAATAAAAAGGTTTTATTACCTGTGGTACAAACGAGTGGAGGAACCAATTTTTAAAAATGGAAGCTGTCATCCATGACGATTTGGAGTAGTTGTAGTCAACAGGAGATTAAAAATTTCTGAAAGAGCGAGGGTTTTTTGCCTTTCCAATCACAAGAAGTTTTACTTTATGTGCTCCCGTTGCGTTTGTACAAGCAAGAAATGTGACACGCTGTTTTTCAGTTTTTCTTCGAGGAGCATTTTTTTCTTGAGATGATACGTATGTTCGATCAGGTAGCAGCTTCCAAAATAATCCCGATTCGTCTGCATTATAAATTTGATCGCGAGACAGACCTAGCTCTTTAATTTTGGCTTGCAGCTTGTTCTTGAAAGGGTCCACAAGTTCAGATCTAGAAGACAACTTTTCTCCAGTTATTTTAATAAAACGCACACCATACCGCTTCTTGAATCGTTGTAACCATCCGTCGCTCGCATTAAAATCACTTTGATTTTCATTAATTTTTGAATAAAAAAATTTAGCTTTTTCTTTAATTATTAGTCCATTGACAGGATAGTTTTTTTGTCTCTGTTTTAAGAACCAAAAGTAAAGTGCTTTTTCCATTTTAGGAAGCTCAGGGTACCTCAAAGTCTTTCGCATTCCAGGACCACAATAAGTATTGTTAACACATTTAAAAATTTTATCTTGTTTTTTGTTTATAGCGCAAATTGTTGACTTTGCAACATTGTATTGCTTTGCTAAGCTAGTCACGCTTGATCCTCTTTTTATTATTTCTAATACATCCACTTTTTCCTTTAAAGTTAAAAATTTTGGTAGTTTTGTGACATTTTCACGACACACTTTATTAAATTAAAAACAAAAAAGCAAATCAACAGCGCGCGTTATACTAAATGCGAGAATATATTCATAAGCATTCATTTACGGGGATTCCCAATTTTGAAAAAAGTAGTAATTGCTTAAAAATGTTTAAAAGAAAACAACATTTTCTATGTTTCATGAATTTTGCATTTGTTCGCGTTATAGAGCATTTTTACTGTGTTCACCCTACAGAGTAGTCAGTGTAAAAAATTTATGTTCATGCTAGCCGGTGTTCACGTAAGGCTGTGTTTTTGTTACCGCGAGTCTACTGTATGTGCATTTTTTTTGCATGTGTAGTGGTACCAACCTAACTCGTCATTTATTTTTTCTTAAATACTTAACTAGTTCTGAAATCTATAATGTCGAGGCTTTCTCCTCCAGTAGTTGGCTAAGCCGCACCTTTTCTTTGACCCATTTTTGGGCATTTGATAAATACCTAAATAAAAAATAGAAAATACATTTTTCGACATCATTTTAAAAATCCTTACATTTTGACTGTGTATATTTTGCTATTAATATATAAACTTAATTTTATATACATTTATATCCTTTTTTTTATAATATTTTTTAATTTTTAAACGCAAATCTTAAAATAATTCAACTCTGTTAACTTAACATTTTCTGAGTGAGATGTATGTAAACTGTAACAGGGTTGTCTAAAACGAAGCTAACTGACGGAGCTATCCTCACACCCTTCATAAAATGTGTTTTTAGTTTAATAAGTCCGTATGTGTCCTTGTTTTCCCAGTCGGTTTGATTTTCCGAGATTGAAGGATTTTATTGCTGTAATCATAAAAAAAAAGTCCGGAATTTACTATACAATTTGTTCTACTATTTGCATGTGTGAGAAAATTTATCGCATGCTACATTTTTTTTGAAAAACGTATATAATTTGACGTATTTATCTTCATACACATTTGTTTATATTATTCATGTTTGTTTTAATATTTTCATAGACCTTTTTTTCTGTTTCAGCTTCCGTAAAAATTAAAGTGTCATCAGCATAGAGAGCAATTTCACATTTTCTAATACCTTCTCTATATCATTTATGTCGTTCTGCGCCAAATTCGATTGCACGTTATTGACCCTTGTTATTTGTGTTCAATTTGTTTAATATGATTCAAACGGTTTTCTTAAAATCAAGAAATATAGGACAAATATTTCAAATAACTTCATAGTTTTGTTAAAAATATTTAAAAATTTTTTTTTTGTCCGTTACTGTTTGTATAATGTATATATTTAAGAAAAGGAAGCACTCAGATTTTTCTTATTGACTGACAATTTTGACAATTTTTGTAGGTGAAAAAATATCAAGGTTAATGAAGATTTAACTGTTACATTTTAGAGTTTTTATTTGTTATTATCATGACTTTGGCTTTTACTATTGCCTATTTTTCAATAAATATTTTAAAATATTCTTTCTTAAATATCTATTCCACAAAAAAAAGACGCCAGTAAAAAATCCTTTTCAATAGATTTAACTTAATCCCTCAAAAATCTAAAGGAGTGCTGATAAAAACACTTGTTTTTGTTTTAATTCCTTTATTTTATGTATTTATTTAAACTAATTTGCAGTTTGAGATGTTTTACAAAACCTCAAGTGGTTTTGAGCTTACTTGTTTTTTTTAAATATTTCAATACTCTTTTGTGTGGATGGCGTCTGGAAGATGGATGATTCATTGTACATACATACAGTAGTCATTTACGTACAACACGGCATAATTTTAAACACAGCTGGTTTTGTTTTTTTTTTAATAGATGCTTGCTTCTACTATTGTGCTGCTGTTTGCTTTTATTGTTTAAACTGGATTGACCTCAAAGTCTGTTATAGTTAATGACAAGTTGGTTGATTGTTGTATTTTTAATTGTAGTTTTTAGGAGGTCAACTTGAGTTAAATTGGCTCGATATTTTGTGACTTTATATTTCACTTTTAAAAAAGATAAAAGAAATTGCAAACTATGATCGGTATTAATTTGAATATTAGGGTTATTTTTTTCTAAGTAACAGAATAGGCAAATGAATAGATTTGTTCTACGAAAGATGTGCATGCAAATGCTGCTTAAACATCGCTCTTTTCCCCGAATATACTTTTATTAATCTGTTGGAATGTTTGAAGGATTTCTGGCATAGACCTATGACTAACCCTCCTAACAAGAAATGTTACCAGGGTTAGTTAAATTATTAGCTACGAAGTAAAATTTATTATTGAAATTAAATAAAGCGATTTACTATGAATCTCCTAACCAATAGAAATTGGTTCAAATACCCAGTTGGGTATAATTACAAAAGCCAACGGAAAAATTTTGTTTGCAAACTTATTTAATTTAAATAGCTGATCTTTATAGATTTGTATTTGCTGAATCTAAATCTGGCATTTTTTTTTTGTTATTACAATTGGGGCTACTTAAAACAATGATATAATGGGCTAATACAGTACAGGTTTCACTTGTCAACTGAAATTGGTCTAAAACTCCTTGTGTAGCTTTTTCTACGATTAGACGCTTGTTGAACTTTACGGTGAAGTCACAGTAATACCCCATCATGTAGGCTCCCTCTATATCATAGGAACATTAAATTTAAATGATTTTTTCTTGCTTTTTTTACCATTTTCTTCGATCTTAGGCATATACATTACATACCATATGCGGAGCAAAAGATTAATCCTGATCACCAAGTTTAGTTCCAAAGTTCCTTTTTAACAAAGTTTGTAACGTTTCTTTCGTCTTTTTTAAGGCAAGACAACAAAAAAAAAAGAAACTACAATTACAATAACAAAAATAGGTTTGTTTTCATTTTGCACACACACTATCAAACGACTTTCAAGTAACTTAACGTTGAATTCTATTTTCTACTGATTCGAACGGAACAAAGTAATAACAAACCACAAATACACATTTTCCATACGTGCGCCAAGATAGCGTCGAAGAAAAAAAGTCGATTTTGGGAACTAAAAACCGGGAAGTAAAATTTCCCGGGATTGGATATTTTGAATTAAAAAATAAAATTCGAATAAATTTTGGCATCTAGAAGAAGAAAAATTGATTTAAATTGTAAAAAAATAAACAACACATTTGTGTATTTAGAAAATAATTATAAAAAGCGTTTTTAATGATCACAAAAAACCGTTGCTGGCTTTTCCCTTAGAAACTATTATACTCTCGCCACAAATGGCCATACATTATCAAAATGTAGACCTTAATGAACAAAAATTGCTAACCGTGCAACAATTTCGCCGAGCCGTTTTCGAGAAAAGTGGCTTCATCCTGAGTGGGCGGAATTGTTGCACGGTTGGCAATTTTTGTTCATTAATATCTCTATTTTAATAATGTATGGCCATTTTGGGCGAGAGTGTTATAGTTTCCATAGGAAACATCAGCAACGCTTTTTGTGCCCACTCAGGATGAAGCCACTTTTCTCGAAAACGGCTCGGCGAAATTGTTGCACGGTTGTCAATTTTTGTTCGTTAAGGTCTCTATTTTAATAATGTATGGCCATTTGGGGCGAGAGAATAATAGTTTCCAAGGGAAAAGTCAGCAACGGTTTTTTGTGATCATTAAAAACGCTTTTTATAATTATTTTCTAAATACACAAATGTTTTGTTTATTTATTTACAATTTAAATAAATTTTTCTTATTTTACATGCCAAAATTTATTCTAATTTTATTTTTTAATTCAAAATACCCAATCCCGGGGAATTTACTTCCCGGTTTTTTCCCGGTTTTTAATTCCCAAAATATACGCTATTTCTTCGACGCTATCTTGGCGCACGTATTTTCCATTTAACAGAAACTGATCAGCTGATTCGTCACGGAACAGAAAGTATAGACTAATTCTGCCTTTAATCACAAACTCACCACAAACATATCAAGAACTGTCAGCAGAATTTTTACAAACACGATTATACATTGTGAGGTTATGTTGACAGTAAACAAAACATCAGCTGTTAAAAGAAAAAAGAGTCAACCTTATTTGGCCAGCAAATTTGTTTCAGCAGTGCTACCAACTCATCCACACCAATAGAGCAATTCAATTCTTTAAAACCGGCTTAATTTAATAAATGTATGAAATGTCAAGAAATTGTGGGTGATAGGTACAGCTTTTTTAATATCACATTTGGATTCAGCACCTATAGAACTATACAAATAAGGTATTTTTAGTAAAAAAAAAGTTTATTCATCGCGGGACTGTGTTATAACTGAATTTTGGATACCACTGAAAAGGCCTATGCAGGGGCAATTAATGCTCGTTTTGAAACCTCAAATAGCGGAATTCATACCCAATTAAATCAGTCTCATTACCCCGTCAGGTTTTGTCCTGAGAGTTACTTAAGAACATGTTTATTGTTGGACAGATTCGAATATTGTGTTGGCTTGGTTACGAAACCACTGTTGGTTTCATGTTCGTACTGAGTACAACCCAGCAGAGGGTAGATCCTCTTTTTTTTTTTTTTTTTTTTTTTTTTTTTGTAAAATGATACACTTAAAAAAATTAGTTGATCATTTTAATAATATAAAAAATAATACATAAAAATAAATTGAAAAACTTTACTTCTTAATAACGTGGGACGATTGTGATTGTGTATTTTTTATGTAGAATAATTCCTTTAATTGTTTTTGCCTCTCTTCTCCCGATTCAAAAAAATTGTCTACTTGAACAAAAAGGACTAACCGGAAATTCGTTCATCGCTCATGTACTACTCGTTTTGCTCAGAACATTGCTTTTACGACTTATAATGATCGCAGTATTAATCAGACGAAGACAGTTGGATAACCTTGGTCAATGTGATTTGTACAACGAACGCGACAATAAGCAGAGTGAGAGTGAGTGAGATATCTGTACCGCACATCTTATGGATTTTAAAATCATAATTTTATGTAATCAGCTTCTGCAGTTTGGAAGCCATTAAAGGGAATAGTTGACGGCTATTCGGGTGTAATAGTGTTTTAAAAATCATGAAAACTTATGTCAACGGGCCCATCTTAATGGTAATTAATAATAATGGCAGCAAATATTAAAAAAACATCACTTTTTTCTCATTCGTTCACAAGTTAGCCAAAGAACAATGAGTTACAACATAAACCAAAAATTACTTAAAGGAGGTCATGAATATAGATTTAATGCAAATCTTTACTTTGAACAGAAAATATTAGCTATTTCTTTGTAACTTGAAAATACAGAAAAAAAATTTGTTGATAACAATCAAGACAATATATAAGTCAAGATTGTTCTAAAAAAAGTCCTTTATACTGTAAAAGTATTCCTTTTGATTTAATTTTCATTAAATTTTTAGTTAAACTGTTATCAAAAAAAAACCATTTGTAATATTACTTTTATTTAAATCCTTAACCGCTTCTAATAAAATTCAATTTACGTTCATTATATTTTAGGTAACAAAATCAATAAAGGAAATCATATAATCAACCCCACAACATCTCCTCCATCGTCTTCGCCATCATCGCCTTGGTCACATACACATAACCAACAGAAATAGTAAAAGTAAATCCTAAAGAAATTTAACAAAATAAAGTTGTTATAAAAAAAATATATATATAGAAAAAAGAAAACTTGCACAATTGGAGAATTGGAGAATAGAAAAAAGGTAAGTATTTCGGTAAATTGTTAAAAATTTCTAATCCACCATGGAATTTTTTATGTTTTCATTTATTTTAGAGTAACGCCTCTTCCTTCTTTCGTTTGGAAAAGAAAAAACAAAAACGAAATTAAGACACACACATATTCAGACGCAATGGAGTTACGTGTTGGTAATAAATATCGCCTTGGTCGCAAGATAGGATCTGGCTCATTTGGAGATATTTATCTCGGTACAACAATAAACACAGGCGAAGAAGTTGCCATTAAGTTAGAATGCATTCGTACGAAACACCCACAGCTGCATATTGAATCAAAATTTTATAAAATAATGCGTGGCGGCATAGGGATACCTCGCATAATTTGGTGTGGCAGCGAGGGTGATTACAATGTTATGGTTATGGAGTTGTTAGGTCCCTCATTAGAAGATTTATTTAATTTTTGCAATCGTCGTTTCACACTGAAAACCGTACTGCTATTGGCTGACCAAATGATATCACGCATCGATTTTATACATTCGCGTGATTTTATACATCGAGATATTAAACCGGACAATTTCCTAATGGGCTTGGGAAAGAAAGGCAATCTTGTGTACATAATTGATTTTGGCCTGGCGAAAAAGTTCCGTGACTCAAGAACCATGAAACACATACCGTATCGAGAAAATAAAAATCTTACGGGTACCGCAAGATACGCTTCAATCAATACACATTTGGGTATTGAACAGTCACGACGTGATGACTTGGAATCGCTGGGCTATGTGCTTATGTATTTTAATTTGGGAGCACTACCCTGGCAGGGTCTTAAAGCCGCCAACAAACGACAGAAGTATGAGCGTATTTCAGAAAAGAAACTTTCGACTACGATTATATCCCTGTGTAAGGGCTTCCCAAGTGAGTTCATAAACTACTTGAATTTCTGCCGCCAATTGCATTTCGAACAGCGTCCTGACTACTGTTATTTACGCAAACTGTTCCGTAATCTGTTTCATCGCTTGGGTTTTACGTACGATTATGTCTTCGATTGGAATCTGTTAAAATTCGGTGGACCTCGCAATCCTCAAGCCATACAGCAGGCACAAGACGGCAATAATGGTCAACAACAACAGCAGGAAGGCAATGGCCAGCAGCAACAACAACAACAGACAAACCAACAGCACCAACACAGTCAAAATCAAATCAGCAGCGCTTTGCCTATCGTGGGCGCTGGTGGAACTCAACAGCTGATGAGCAGCGGCGGTGCTGGAGCTCAGACATTAGTAAGCAGTAGTGGTGGCATAATGGGTACTGGCTCCAAAGTTTTAGTAAGCAGTGGTATCGGTGGTAAAGGCGGTCACACTATGGATGACTCAATGGCAGCCACGAATTCATCGCGTCCTCCCTACGATACACCTGAACGTCGTCCCTCAGTTCGTATGGGCCCTGGTGGTGGTGTACAACCGGGGGGCGTAGTTACCGATATAAGAAATGCAAAATAATATCTTATCTTTTAGATCCCTTAATACTTGCTATCAGTCTTTCGTATGTTTTCCTTTTTTATTTGCGTCTCTATGTTTAGAAAAGAAAACAAACAAACAAATTAATTTGGATACAAATACACGCGCGTGGTAATCTGTGTGTGTATGTATGTCGGCGCCCCAGTTTGTAGGAACTTCTTGTATATTTTTTAGATTGATTTTTATTTTGATTTCATTATTTTAACAAAATGCAACTATAAGTTTTCTTCTTTTTTCCTTTTTGTTTATAACCTAAAGAAAATGCAATTGTTTCATATTTTTCATCATCACCACCACCATCATCAGAATTTATAAGAATTATTTTTTGTTAAATAATGAAATGAAGACTTTATTTTGTAGAGAGAAGAATATGATACTTTTGTATATTACTTAGAAATAGAAATATATATATCTATTTGTTTTTCATTATTACTATTAATAATATATTCATTGAAGAAAGAAAACAGAAAATAATGAATGAACACCGGGAAAAAGTTACTTGCTTTTCAAATGACGCCTACTCCAAAAATTTTTAATTTTTAACTGCAATTTAAAAGCAGAGTAAAAATCTAAGCAAGTTTCGCTTTTCTTTTGCTTTATTTTCTCTTACTTATAAAAAAAATAGTATATTCTGTTAAACAAGAAAAATCGAAAACACAATTTTCTTTAACAAAAAATATGTAATGTTATGCTTTATTTTGAAATGAACAGAAATATAAATAAACATATAACTTACCTTATGATTATTGTAATTTTATACAAATAAATGAAGTTTAAATATAAACAAAAACTACAAAAAATTATCTTCTCTCTCACACTCTCTTATTCTGACTTTCATTTTGACAAAAAATAATGCGCTAAAAAACTCGTCAAAATTTCACATGAACTTGCAAGTACTTCTAAAACAAAAAGTTTTTGTTTTACAAACATGCTGTAAATTTTTAAAATCATTTTACCTAATTTCGGTTTAATTGTTGAGCTGAGAGAAAAATGTTGATACACAATAATTTTAATCGCAAGTAGAAAGCATTTCAATGCATAAAAAGAAGCGGTTAACTTTAATACAATTTAAGAAATTTTATTCTTAAATCCATTTATTGAAATTTCAATACTTAATTTAGCTTCAAATTATCCTCTGAGCTAATTCGCATCAAACGGAAGACAGCGGTCGGTCTCCTTGCGTTTAAATAAAACTTTGTTTTGAGTATAGACTTTGACAAATTTCGTAAGGGATTTAATTTGATTATATTCTTTAAAAAAACTTGTATTAATAAAGACAAAATATTTATTCATTCTTTCGTTTCTGCAATAGAATTTTAAAATCATGTTTTCAATACCGAATGAAAGAAATCTTAAAAAAGAGAGACCAACATTTTGATAAAGTTGAATAGCTTTTGTATTTATCACAAGAGAACTTGTAAATAATCAAGACTTACCACCACTGAACGTTATTTTTATTTTCGAGTAAATTATAAAATCCGAATTAACTTATAGAAATGCATGTACTATTTTCGAAACAAAACAAACGTTAATACGGTCTATTTAAATAAATAAAATAAAAAAATTTTATAAGTGCTAAATTATCTTTTACAATTTTTTGTGTATCAACATTTCAAAATTTCTTACACATGCATAAATTTATTTTTTTTCTGAAATATCATTTTATTTAAAAAACCTAAAATAAATCATACAAGTAACTGAATGATACGCTATAAATATAAACTAATAAATCTTTTTAGTATATAGAATAAAAATCAAAACAAATAGAAAAAAAGCCAAGGAAAATTAATTAGATGCAAGAATTTCTTACTTTGAGTTTAAATTTTTTGTAGAAATTATAAAATTTCCTTATACAAAATTAGCAAAAACAAAAGATAGAAAAAATGCTGAGAAAACTTTCGTGTGACTTTTAAATTAAGAAATAGAAGAAAATGTGAAAAAGAATAATAAGCAATTTTTTTTATCGTGTCTTAATTTCTCAAATGATTTTTTTAATAGCCTTAGCAAAATTGACTGCTAGAAAACCTCGAAAAAATTGGAGATTTGTTTAGTTCTTCGATTTATTTTGAAGCCAAATCAGCATTAGTTTTTAATAAAGAATTTTATGAATTTCATATTAATTAAAAAGAGAGACATTTTGCAAACTTTTTCAATTTGATGAAACGTAGTGTTATGTTTAAGACGATTTTCAACCTTTCTTGTTCTTTAAATTTTTATATATTTAACTTTTTCAAGTCTACTTTTAACTGAAAGTCGTTGATAGCTGTTATCTTAAAAGTTACAGCTTTTTGGTGTATTGTGATAAGAAAACATACATATGCAATGCAATTCACCTGGTTAAAAATATAATTTCCAGAGATTTTTTGTTTTCAACAGAGCTTTAATCACCCACAAAAATTATCAAAGTAATTTTTTTCCGGGTATCCTGTTTATAATACAAAACGAACATTAATTTACAGTCAAGGCTAAATTTGCATACCAATCACTTTCGTTCTGTAAAACATATATATTTCAATTCTTCACTAAAAATAAAGACAGTGGAAGAAAGCTCTTGTTTTATATTTAATGGAGTTTTCAGAACTAAGAATGGTTAAGGAATTCGCACAAAATTAATATTATGCAATTTTAATGCATTTTCTATAAAGCTCTCATTTTGCAATTGTGTATCTTTCCCCAAGTTGCAACAATTTTCAAGATTGTTGGAAATTTAAAAACAGGCTTAAAAAGCTTTTGTATTTGTTTAAAATAAATTAAGCAAATAAAAGAATTTTTTCTTAAAAATTAACAACTTAATTGAAGAGTTTACAGCAAAGGATGACAATTAAATCTGGATTCTCTAGAGCAGATCACTGAATTTGTTTTTAAATTTCAGAAGCGAAAGCGGTTACCGCAACTTGTGTTTCTACAAACAGAAAAAAATTTGATCGATATGGAACTACTTAATTTGACCCCAAGGCCTTGCAAAGGGATTGATTCTAATTTCAAGTAAAATGTATTTCATATTTCGTTCTTAAAATAAAACAGTCGTTCAGTATTGAAGTAGAGCTTACACAGAGTTTAAATTGTTGAGATGTGCCACGGAGAATATATATTTCCAAAGCGTTACTTTTTCCAACGAATTTAGGCTGCGGGCGGATACGAAACCATTGCAAAACAGGATGTTTGTCTGAACTGCCAGACAGATTAATAACCAAGAGTTAACCAGTAAATGTTGGTTGTTTTTTTTTTAATTTGACGGCAATAAAATATGCAGGAAATTTCACGAATTTAAAAGTCACCATTTAGTTTTCTTAAAAAAAAAAACAATTTTTTAATTTTTTTCTTTCTTGTGTACTAGAAACAAATAAAACCGAAACTCAATTTATAATTGTTTAACAAAAGTGATTTTATTTAAAACTCAAAAAAACAACAACAAATTATATGTATGCAATATTTGCAAAGTAAAAAATTAAAATAGTAATGCAACAACTCACAAATTTACTATAAAAAATAACAAACAAAAAATTAGAAACTTAAAAACAAAAATGAATTCATCAAATTAATAAAATTAAAAGAAAAGAAAAAAACTTAGCATAAGTAAAATAAAACTCTATTATAGTTAGTGTAAAAGTAACAAAACAAAATGAAAATAACTACACATAAATATACTTCTAATTTCTTTATAAAATGCTTACATACAGATTTAATTATAACAACAAAAACATAATTCATGATAGACTTAAATATAAATTTAATGCAAAATTTTTTTTCTTAAGAAGAAAAATCTGGAAAATATTTTATGTTATAAGTTTAGTTAAACCTAAATTCTTAAACGCAAAAAAAGTTTATAGCCAACTGTTTTTGTTCTTTAACAACTTGTTTAAAGGCAGAAATAATAATAAATTGATTTGTTAACTTTGGAACTTCATTTACGGAATCAGGCTGCAGTCAGGGTCAATGTTAAAAAAAAAGATTTTTGTCAGTTCTTAATTTAGACATTTCTGTCTGGAATTGTTACCCTGGAACTAGTTTGACAGATTTCTAAAGCTACTATTAACCACTTAGTTAATGACTTTCTTTAAAAATCTTAGTTTCTTACTTTAAATTATATAGACTTAGTTATAAATAGCGTAGTTTTTTCGTGATAAAATTTGTTTATTGGCCACACAACGGCAAATGTTTTAAACTCAATTCTTTAACATAAAAGTATCAACTTAAATAAACTAAAAAGGAAATTAATAAATAAATTTACAAAAAGTTGTTTTCCATAAAAGCAAGGAAATACTTTAGATTTAAAAAAGGAATGACTCTGAAAGTGTTTGTTGACTGCGCTAGTTTTAGAAATATTGTTGGAAAAGGTATTCAAAATATTTCTGATTTTATGCATTCTAAAACTAGTTTTTTAAGAACACAAGTTTTAAAGTTGTTTTCTAGTGGATTTTATATTTTAACCTTTACTCTGGCAATTTTATAATTATTATAAGTTGTTGCTTTTGTATATTTTTTTATACATAAATATTTAAAAATGAACTCAATAAGTTTTTAAGTTAATAAATAAATATTATTTTTCTTTATTTTAAATATATTAATTGAAAAGAAACCTACAAACAAGCTAATTTCACTGATTAAAAAAATTTAATTATAAATTAATTAGAAATAAGTAGTTATTATATATGAAATAAAATTAATTTAAGCTTTTTTTTTTTTGTTTTTAAAATTAACATAACTATTCTTAATTCCTCCCCTTCTTTTGTTTTCTCTCACTCTTAATTCCAATTCTTGCACACTTTAGCATTTAATAAAGTTTATTGTTTATTCTAATTATAATAGTTCATTTATATTAAGTTTTTCTTTATAAATTTTCGTTTTTCATCATCATCATCCTAATCCTTGCAACAATTAATAACTTGTTTTCAATTTCCCCTTAATAATAGTTTTAAATAAATATTTAATATTTAAAAACAAACGAAAAAATGTATGAACAAACAACAAAAAAAGTAATTGAAATAAGGAAACTTATCTAAAATTATTCTTTATATAATAATTTTAAAATAAAGCATTAATTAATACAAATAAAACTCTAAAATCAAAGAAAACACTGTAAATTATTAATATTAAAGTAATAATAAATCATAAAAATAAATTTAATGCCTAAATATACAATTCTATATAGAAAAACCAACAAATTCTTATTTATAAAACTGTTTTTGGAATAACTCAACAATAACAACACTTTGTAATTAAAAAGCATTTTACTTTTTGACTGACAAGTTGGACCCCTCTAGCCAGTTAACGAGGAAACCCTTCCACACAAACAATTTCACAATTATGAAACAAAAACAGAATGAGAATTCTAAAAACCCAATACAAAATGTAACTAAAAAAGACTGCGTTTTTCGTTTATGACAAACACGCGTTTTTTAACCTTAAATCTGGCTCAACTGTAACAAGTTGCATTAGTTCGTCTTAACATATACCTGCGGTCCAAAGCCACAAGCCTCCTTTTCCAAAATTTTTATTCATCCAAATCGAAAAATTCAAAAATTAGATAAGTACTGAAGTAAAAGGTCAAATACGCGATGTATGTTTTCAAAGCTAAGACCCAGATGAGAGTAAAAGGCAAAAAAACGAGCATTTTAATAAAATTTAAGAATTGAGAAAAACGCCCTGAATTCATTTTAAGAGAAAGCGATTTTAAAGATATTTAAAATATGGATAAACCCTGTTCTAAAAGGTCCAACAGGCAAAAGGAAATCAAAATCAAGTAAAAAGTTGCCTTAGAACAGCGATCGTGGCACGATTATTTTCATTGGGGTAGGTTTTTGGAAATAGCACGTCAGAAAATGTTTTCTAACTTAAAAAATTTATGTTTTAACGAAATACATTCACAATAGTAGTCCATACAGTGAGGTAGTTAGTTAGGAGTGGCAGCCTCTCACGACGAAGCTCACTTAGCACAATTGTATGGCCTGTTGTGGTACCAAAATAAAGCGGCGCAACTCCCGAACCATGAAGATTCTCCGATGAACTTCGCTATGTCCCCTAAAGAGTGAGATGATAGCTGCGTGAGAGTCTTGAAGAAAGGAGAGCCCTGAATTCTAAATCTTCTTCGAGCCAGGGTTGGGCAATGGCACAGGAGGTACAGTACGGTCTCTTCCTCATCCTCCAAGCCACAGCTGCGACAGAAATTATTATAGGGCAAACCCAGTCTTTTAGCATGCCCGCCTATTAGACAGTGACCAGTAAGTAACGATACCGTAATACTTATGGATTTCCTGTCCAGTCCGAGCAGTTGCCTGGTTCGCCTGAGGTCCAGTGTAGTCCACAGTTGTCTGGAGATACAGCAAGAACTTTCCTCCACCCATAATTTGCGAGCCAAACTAAGGTAGTGTTTTTTTCTAGTCAGTTTAACCGTTGCCGGAGGAATTCCAACGTCGGGTAATGAGGAGGAGATCATCGACCAGGGACCCAAAACAGGTGAATCTGTGATCGCTTCGATAGTGTGTTTAGTGAGGAGCGATATCTCAGGACCACTTAGATGTAAAATATGCACCAGCAAGCGTTCTGATTGTCCGAAAAGATCCGAATGCTAAGACCGAAATGTTCGTCCCCAAGCACTGTTTCGGATGTTCTCAAATAGCCATTACCTCGGCTTGGAAGACGCTGCAGTAGTCAGAGAGTCTAAAGGAGAGTCTCAGTCCAAAGTTATTGGAGAAGATTCCGCAACCGACCCTGCCGTCCAGTTTAGAGCCATTCGTGTAAATGTCAACAGTATTGCTCACAACCATTTCGTTACAGACCCATTCCTCCCTACTGGGAATGTGGATTATAAACCGTAGTCCAGAGCAGGTGTTAAAGAGATGTAGTCCACCATTGATGGTATGGACACATCCTACAGTGAATTAAAGAATAAATGATTTTATAGTGTATAGAATCCACTGGCATTATAATTTGAGCGGTAATTTTAAAAAAATTAATGTGTTTTTTTTTGTGCTTTTAAAATATAAATAATCTGATGCATTCTTGCCAGCAAGTTTGTTTTGATAGTAAAAATATAGAAGGGGTTTTATTAATTAAAGAAAAATTAAGTTAATTTTTAGAGCATGTCGATACAGCGTATGCGCTTTCATGTAACAAATTTTAATTGGAATTACTTTTCGTTTCTGTGATAGAATTTATTGCAGAAAAAAAGTGGTTAAAGTACATATGTTAAAATGGAAGAAAGTTTTATAATTATCTCATACACATCAACTCTTTGTCAACTGAAATTGTTTTTTAAGCCCCATTCCTGAAATTCAATTTAACAGGATATAAAAAAAATACTGCTTTAAAAATTTTTAAATAAGAATTAAATTTAAATATAGATCAAACACATGAAAAGCTTTTTTAAAATAACTTGCAACTTTTCGTTGTAAAAAATCCCGTGTCCTTGTGGTTAATTACATTTAATTTCAAAACCCACCAACTGATTAGAATGAAAGTTTGTAAATATTTGTGATTGGTTTAGGATTGAGACATAGGATAATTTAGGAACCGATTTATCTTCCGGATCTGTTATCGATTAAATATATCTTTATATTTTTTAAGTAAAATATTGTATAAAAAATTAATGTTAATCTGCGGCAGAACAACGTGTGCGATAGATAATTCTTATAAATTTTAGAAAAAGAAATTTTTTAAAAAAGAATAATTTGCTGTAGTTTTAATTATCTTTTAAATTTTTCCTTCCGTATATCTTTAATATAAAATCCAAAAGTTTTTTGAGTTAATACACTATTGTGCGATATGTATTTCTTATTTTCAATATTTCGCTATCTCTTATATCAGGAATGAGATGAGCTTCTTTTTGAATTAATTAAAAAAATTAGCTCTTAGGAACTACACAAAAACGACTCTAGAAAGTTTAAACCGGGAGCTACCTTTTCTAGTAACTAGCTTAAAGGGTAACAATTACAAAGAAACTCAATAAAATAATTTCAAAAAATTGGTTGTTACGTCTAGCGATTACAATTTATCCTTGGATTAAACAAAGATGCTCTGGTTTATTTAATTCAAAAACAAAAAAATATTTAAAAACAGAATTAACACATTTCTTTATTAAGTAAACAAACTTTTTTCAGATTCATCTAATATAATTTGAAACATATGTTTTTAAATATTATAACAAAAATAAAGTGTGTATTAAAAATTATACTAAGTAGAATATAAAATCTAGTGTAAATATTTGCAAGTTAAAAATAAATGTGTAAATTATAAAAACAAAAATCTAAATGTCATAATAAATAATTTATAGCCGTGATAAAATGCTTAAAACAAATTCAACATAAAATATTTAAGAAAACACCTGTACACAACAAACATTATTGAATTGATCGAACACAGCTACAATTTAATTTGAGCAAATAATACTAAGCTCAGCAAAAAATATGTGTCTCTAATAAAAAATTCAAGAAATTCCCAAAAAACCCATTTAGATATAAATAAAAAATGAAACAACTACAAAACAATTATTTTGTATTTATTAATTCTTATTTTTAATAAGTCATCATTAATTCAGCAAATACTTAGATGGTATAAAAATTAAATTGAGAAAAAGTTTTTAATTATTAAAGCTTATGTGTACAAATTAAAAAAGAAAAATATTTGATAATTTTTATGTATAACAAAATAAAACTAATAATACGAACGAAAATAATAAATATAGAAAAGGTTAATTAACCAAGAACGATTATTCTCTAATAAAATTAAAAAATATATATAAAAACTAAATTAACAAAATTTTATAATTAATAGGAAATTTCTGAAAATGTAAAATATACTTTTAGTAGATTTTGCTGAAATGGAAAAACATTTTCAATATCCTTTTTTATTAGCTCTTTTTTTATTTAGCGCTTGCCTCTCAACACCTCTTGCCAACAAACAAAAGTTTCATGCAACTAGTTTCATGAAAAACTTCATCGTGTAAGTTAGTTTATAGTTCTAATTTAAAATAAATATAATACTAATTGCTTGTTTCCTTCAGAATTTTTATTATCTAACTAAAAATAATTTCGTTCCATTTTGGCAAAACATAAGCCTTTAGATAATAAACAGCACTATAGATTACTGTGCGGAAAGCACGTATATCTCTATGGCCACTGGCGTGCACACGGGTATGGCAGCTGCCATATCAAGCAAATCATCGACGCTTCCCTAACTCTGTAAAAAAATTATTCTACCGATGTTATTTACACTACGTCTTGACGAGCAATTAATTTGTTCGAATATGAACAAAACGTCGGCAGAATAGATAACAAACATTTGCTCATGTTTGTCTGCTTGGAGAAAACGTGGCGATGTTAATGCTTCGTTTTCTGATAATTTTTTTTATATTTCTATTAATTTATTATTGTTTTTTGTTAATTCCATACAATTACACATACATAATTTGAAAAATGTACAGGCTTTTTTGTTTCAATATTTTTTTTAAATTTTCAAAGTGAAAGTGACGTTTGATGACAGACATCGTTCTATGAACAAATGTTCTGACAACGCTGTTTAAACACCAACATGACATCGACAACGATGGTCTACGCAAGCCATTTTAATTTGTGAACATGAAATTGTTCAATGTTTGAACAAATCAATTGCTCGTCAAGACGGAGTATAGAATTGATGACTATAGAATTGCTTTAAAACAATGCTTGGTCAACTTTTCAGAGCTATGGGCGGAGATTTATCTTCTTCAGTACCGTAACGGAAAATACTATCCGCCAACCAATATTCACAAATGGCTAATATGGTTAAATTATGAAGACAGAAAAACCACGTATCCCAAATTTTATAAAATTGTTTTCGAATTTTTGTCGATTCCCGTCACTAGTTGCACATGTGAGAGAAGCTTTTTAAAATTAACGATCATCAAAAATAAGCTAAGATTTGGAATGACTCAAGAAGTTGTTCCGAACGAAAAAATGTCACAATGAGAAATAGCAAAATGCGCTAACATTGTCATGACTGACTTTCCTACACAATTACCATTTATTCACAAGAAAAACTGACAATAATCCATCCCAGTAAAAACACCCGCAAGAAATTATTACTTAATTAATTAGACTCAAAAAATCCTATAGACATGTCAAAAAATCTGTTACATTTTATTCTAATTATAGTATTTTGGTTTTTTCTACACACGTGCTATTTTGACAGATCAAACGACACATTATAACGTAGTAAGGTGGTAATTGAGTCGCATTAGTCCTCGTCAACACTGCAACTTTTATTGCGCAATTTTTGAGTTTGTGGGTGAGAGAAGAAAGACGAGTAGAAACGGGTATGCTGTTTCATGTACTTGCAATTCTATTTTATTCTGTCATTCGTTTCAGCAATCAAGACTGAAATTTTAGAAAAGAAAAACTTTAATGTGTGGACACTAATGCAATTTTATAAGAGAATTTAAAAAAATGGAGAAACAAAAATTGCATGTCTAGACGGGGTCTTATAAAGCTACGTTGAGCCAGCGTTTCCGAAATTTTCGGGTTTTTTCAAATGAAAGTTATTACTTATTTAACGAAATTCATAAAAATACATAAACATTTTTTGGTACACATCTATATACATACTTAGATGAAGAAAAAAAAAATAATTCTTTGAATATAAACTGACCCATTCACAGTCAGTTACTTATAGCGGTCCTAGTGATACAAAAAATATTTAATTTAAAATCGGCGATTACGACTTGAAAACAACAATTTTGAGGAAAACACTTCAAAATGTTTCCAAACTACTAAAGTGTTCTGCAACATTTAAATTTAAAACATAATACTAATATTTTATCCATAAAAGATCAACATATATTATTATTATTTTTTTTTTTTCAAAATTAGTTTTTAATTTAAATAGTTAAAACTTTTCGCGAAGGCTTAAAATTTCTACATTCATGCCTTTTGAAAATTAGCTATCAAATGCCAACTGTATCTCATATATTATTTAAAACAAATTAATTATTTAGCATCTTGTTTTGTATTTGAACAGGAAATTCTAAGCTGGCAATTCTGTTTTAAAACATTAGTAACTTTTACATGAGACACGCTGTGACGGATTGTTTTGGCAAACTGTCAAACTAAATAATACTGCTATCTTAAAAAAACCTGTTCGATGTTTTATATTAATTAAAAGTGCGGAACTGTGGAAATTTTGCTGATCTTCCAAAGGTTGTTTTATTGAGTAAAATTTAACAAACAATGCACCATGTAATATGAATGTTCGGTATTTTTTTTATCCTTTAAAATAGGTTAACTATATTCAAGCGGAATGGGAGCAGCACAATCGTCGGAACCCAGGTCTGTATCTATGGATAATCCTGTAATTGATATATCCGAAGATGTAGTCAACCGGTTAAAGCAAGGCATAACAAAACAAGGTATGTTTTTAATGCTGTGTTGGCGTTCAGTATATAAAAACAAGAGACAAGTTTAATAACAACCAATTATATATTCCTGATTATGCAACCTTATAAGTAGATAAAATAAAAAATATTTTTTACGAAAACTAATATAAAAGATAAATAGAGAACTAAAATCAAATGAAATCATAAAGAATTAAATTTCAACCACCTCCTTTCAAGAATATAGTTTGTTTATAATCAAAAAGCTAATTAATATGTTTTTATTGCAGCCATAAAAAAAGCTAAGGCCGATGCTGCCGTAGCTGTTGAACCTAAAAAAGAAACTCCACCAAAAGTTGCGCCTGCTGAGACTCCAGTTAAACAGCCAAAAGTGAGTTATAAAAACGCTCCTCCAGCAGCTTACGCTACTCCAAGTGGTCATACACTAAGTGCAATGGATATTTATCGTCAAAAGGAAATTGAACTTAAAGAAAATGACGCTATGTGGCGCCAACGTATGGAACAATTAGAACAAACTCTTAAAAAGACTAATTCAATTATGGAAACTGAATATTCCTCGGCAGTGGATGATGTTCGCAAGCGATTTGCTACAGCTTCACCCGTTCATCAACTGCCACCTTGCCAGGATCTTAAAGCGCAAGTTATTGCCTGCTACCGTGCTCATCCCGGCGAAACATTGAAATGCGCTGAAGAAGTTTTGGCTTTTCGTAATTGTGTTAATGTAAATCGCATTAAGAAACTTGATGCTTCATCTCAAGAAAAACCAGCAGCTTTAAAACCAGCGAAAGCGGCATAACAATTTACATTAACTTCCTAAAAGATCTAAATAAATGATAAGTTTCTACTGTTTCATGCTGAACTGTTCTATAGACTAAAGATGTGTTGTAGCTTTTTATAATTTAATTTAGAATACCTCCTAACTTGTACCGTTTTTTTTTTGTGGAAGTCTTAAATAGTTTTCCTTTAATTTTCTAAAATCTGTATTTTCTTCTGCAAGTGTCATTATTTTAAGAGCATACAAGTGAATTATGCCTATTTCAAGAATATATAGCTTGATAGGTGACTTATTAAAAAACGAAGTATTGAAAAACTGAGTTTAATTTTTGTTAAAATTTCTGATTAAATCAATCGTATATATTAAAAAAGTATAGACTGCCGTTTTGTTCAAATAGAGATAAATCAATAAATAGAAACAATTTCAAGCAGATTAATTTTAAAAACATCTTCTGAATTATATTTAATTGTATACAATTAAGTAGATTTTGATTGTTCTATAGAAGGGAATACATACTTGGTATATTTTTACTCATAAAGGGGTCTGACGTATACATTAAGAGCCGTCATGTAACCATCCTTATGCAGATAAATAAAAATGTGTTTTTTTTTGTTGGTAATTTTTGTTAAAGCTTTTCTGTTCTAAATATTTACAAGAGTGTCTAATATATAAAAAAAATTAAAATTCCTTCCTATAAGAAAGTTACTTAAGGTGCGGTCAAATATTTGACCAAAAAGGCGTAACCACTATTTTTGCAAATGTTTTTATTCATTCTTACGTGGCACGTTTCATTACAAATGACGACTTGTAGTAGAGGGCTTGCGTCTTTTTGGCAGTGCTGTCAGATTAGTTGAATTTTTAATTAATTTATGGGAAGATTTTATGGCAAAACATGTGCTACGAGAAAAATTTAGGACCTACAATTTAGGGGTCTTTTTATGGGAACTTTTAAGTGTTGCCTTCTTGTTTTTAGATTTGCTTGCGTGAATTCGTAAATATATGTTCTATATTGGAATTATTTCTCAAAAATCTGTACTATCCATCAGATAAAGTGTTAAATCGAAATTATAAAAATTTCTTTATGCAATTAAAAAAAATTAATTTTTTTTCATGAAAACTTATTTACAGGGGTTTTACAATTAATTTTAGGCGATAGAAGAACAATCAATCCTGGGGGCTTATTCTGAATTGCGATGCGAAAATCAATGCGACGCGCAAATTAAATGCGATGCGAAAGAAAATTGGTATTCTGTTATAGCATGTTTACACGGCAATGTGAAGCACTTGCTTCGCTCTCTGAATCATGATTGCGAAGCATGCCGTTTCCACGACACATACTACATGCTTCACATTGACTGCTGTTCTAAAATTTTGTTTTTCGTTTCATTTTTAGTGTTTGTAATTAATAAAATTTTAAATTATAATATAATTATTTGTTTTTATATTAACACATATTCACACAGCACTTTTAATATTGGTTTACTTTTTTTGTTTACATTTATATACAGCTAGTTCAGATAAACCTGCGATAAAAATTAGGGAAGACAGAAATTTATCATGCTTCGCAAGTAGATTCAAGCTGAATCGTCTCAAAACAAAATGCTTCGCTCTCAAAATTTTATATGGCGAAGCACGTTGATTCGGTCGTGATTGAGCTGTGAATCATGAAAAGAGAGCGAAGCAAGAATATTGGGCTCCGTGTAAACATAGTATTAGACTTTCGCAATTGCATTCGCAATTTATTTCAAATAGTTGGCAACGCTGCTCAAATAAACATCAGTATCAACAAACGTCAAATTAAAAATAAATAAATTTTTTGTGCTTCGCTGTGAAAATTGTTTCTAAAATTTATTTAATAGGTCCAAACCTATTAAAATTTAAGTCAAATATTTTTGAACTTCTCTAATAGGTGGTCCATTAATATTTAGTTCTTCAGTTAACGTTTGCCACAAAGTATTTGCAGACTAACGTGCATTTGGTGTTTTTAAATGGCCTCTTGCCAAATGGCTGTGCTTATTCATAAATTCTATTTTTATTTAAAGTTGACGCGTTTGTTGGTCTTATTGTTTACTTTCCTGAATTAAATAATAAATATATTATGAATACATAAATAAAATATTTTTTTTTACTTACATGTTTGTACTTTGCGAATGCTACTTTGTTGTCGAATAAATTTTGCGAATTTGACATGTGTTTTCGCAATTTAGAATACCGATTTACCACCTTTTCGCATTTGAAATGCGATTAAAATAGAACTTTGCGAATATCGCAATACAGAATAGCAATTGTTCGCATTTATGTATTTTCGCATCGCATTGACTTTCGCATCGCAATTCAGAATAAGCCTCCTGCATTTCGGTGAAAATCTTGACATATGTGATCGTACCTTTAGTTGCCAAAAAAGTGGTTGAAATGTTCTGCAAAAAAATTATCATAGTGTTCCGTGATACTATACACTCAACTTTGAATAAAATGTCTTTGTTTTTCTAATTATGATAAAAATTATTTTTGCAATATTTTTATTTTTAACCGACTTCAAAAAATGAAGGAGGTTATACAATTCGGCTGAATGCTTTTTTTATATTTATACCTGCAGAACTTAGTCATTTCTGAACCGATTTTGAAATTTTTTTGGTTAAATGATAGACTATGCTTACAGATTGGTCCCGTTAAAAAAAAACAGTTCATAATCTTAAAAATTAAAGGGTGTCCCCATACAACATACACATTTTTTACGTGTGTTATTAACTCTAAAGGGCGATTCTGTAAAATTTAAAATGACTGCGTATTACTATTGCTCCCAACAACAAAAAAATTAAAGGGTGCGCCAATAATTCATTTAATGTGATGTATATGGCCATACTTTTAAACAGTTGTAGACAGACGATCAAAATTCACAAAGAACCTGTATTGTTAAGTCCGCTAAAACAAGAAGCTTAGAATTTAGAAATTAAAGTGTGTTCCTAAAATTAATGTAATTTGTTCTATATGGCCGTATTTTTTGACCCGTTATATACAAACACCGGAAATTTAGACAGAATGTCCACTACTTTGTCTCGTAGAATAAGAAGTATAAAAATTTTAAATTATAAATTAAAGGGTTTTACAATAGTTGATATAATCTTATATGGCCAAACCGTTGAACCGCTATAGACAGAACCTGATTGCTAAATCTACTACAACAGCAAGTACTATATAATTTGAATTTTAAAAATAAAGGGTGCTAGCGTCTAATTTTTCTTGTTTTCTTTGGAAAACGTCCGCATACATTTGTAAAAATAAATTTTCTTTCTAAAAAAAAAGGTTTTTAGAAATTAAAAATAAATGAACTTAAGCCAAAATAATTTCTATTCATTTATATAAATATTCAAAGTTCAAATAATAATTTAATAAAAATTAAATTAAAATAAAGGGTGACCCTATAGTTGCTGTACTTTGATGTATATTGCCAAACTATTGAACAGTTGAACAAGTATAAAGTTTAGAGATATAAGGGTGTCCCAATAGTTAATGTAATCTAATTTATGTGGCCATACTCTTGAACCGTTACAGGCAGACAGATTAAATCTGTTTTGAAGTCGGTTTTTTTGCAAAAATTATTTACACCCTTCACCGCAAAAAGTATCTTTAGTTGCAAAGAATAATCGTTGATTAATATTATATCCATGATACTATACTCACAACCTTAAAAAAAATATCTTTATTTTTTCTAATAACGCTAACAAAAATTGTTTTTTCAATATTTTTATTTTTTTTAATATTATTTTTTTAATTTTTGCTGTTTATTTTTTTTTTTTTTATTTAATCATTATTATTTTTTTCAGGAATATATACAAATTATAATTATTGTAATAACAAAACTTATTATAATAGATTGAAAAAATAAATTGATGAATTTAAAGAAAAAATACCTAAAAATTAATAAAAAGATTGCGTCTTAAGCTCAAATAATTATTTAAGATTTATAATAAACTACACACTATAAAAACAACACAATTAAGTTAATTATAGCTACAACAATTTATGAAATAAATCGAAATAAACACACAGCCAAGAGTAAAAATATTGGAATAGGCGCTTGCGTGGCTGCATTATTTTTATTACACGTATCATCGAAAGTTTTTGCAGGTCCCATGCAACCAGCATAACTCATAACAAACGCTAAATAATTTTGTTCGAACACACCACGTATCAAACTAGAACCAGGACCATGAGCAAATACTATAACATCTTCACCACCATGAGATTCGTCCTTTAAGGGCACTGTGGCCATGTGACGGTATGTAGGAAAATTACGTTGTTCCTCTGTCAACATACTGAATGATTTCCAAACATCTGTTGATGAGTTTGTATTAGAGGTACCATTGGCTAAATGATCGTAGAATCCAGGACCGTTTGCATACATAATTGTTTCATAAGTTATGGGATCAGTTGCCTTGTTGGCAAATCCTAAAATATCTGCACCGCGCTTCGGATAGCCGTTAAGAGTTACCGAATGTGAATGATCTGCTGTAACCATAATAAGAGTATCATCGGCATTAGTCTTTTCTACAGCTGCAGCAATGGCTTTATCAAACTCATATACTTCATGCAAGGCAGCATGAGCATAATTTTGATGATGCGCCTGATCGATACGGCCACCCTCAACAAGCAAAACGTAACCCTAACATAGAAATAAATAAATTATTAATTAATACATTGTATTTTTTTTTTGTATAACAAGTACTCACATTAGAATTTTCTCCCCTTTCTAAAACGTCAATAGCTGCTTCTGTCATTTCCTGCAATGAAGGTTCACCCTCTTCCTTGGCTATCGAATAGGTTATGTGATTGTTGCGGAACAAGCCCATGATGCTGTTGATCTTTTTCAAATCAACTTCTTTTAATTCTTTTAAGGTCTTTACTAAAACTCTGTTATCATTTATAGATTTACCATAATCCAACCATTTTTGGGGCAAATTTAAGCCATCACCACGAGCACATATCTTCTCAGTGTCACCCTCGAATTGTATGGTACGAACTTCACTGGCGTTCATTGCTCCAAGAGGCTTAAGGCCACCACCCATTATAACATTAAATTTATTACCAGGAGCTGTTTCAACAAGCTGTCTGGCAATGTCTATGTAATGAGGCTTCGATTCATCTGGCACTTCTGTGTCACATTCCCAATCGCGGTGATAGATGTTTGCATAAGTTGCTGCCGGAGTAGCGTGAGTAATACGAGTTGTGGTAACAATACCAGTACGTTTATTTTCAGCCTGTGCCCAGTCCATAATAGAGGTTAAACGTCCTTGTTTGCTGTTTGTCTTAGAACGTGTTGTATCCATGCCAATTGCTCCATAGTCTGATTTACTACCGCAAAACATGGCCGTTGCAGTACCAGCAGAATCTGGCACTTGTTTGTCAACATTGTACGTCTGTAAAAAATTTATAATGTAAATATTTTGTATTAATTAAAATTACCTTAAGTTTTTACTCATACCTTTGCTAGGCCGGTGTAAGGAAACTCATCAAAGGACAACATTTCCTCTTCACCTTTACCATGCTTTAATAGTTGTCCTTTGTATATACGGCCGGCTGTTATTGTCGTTAGGCCCATGCCATCACCCACAAATATAATAATATTTTTGGCTTTTCGTTTAAAACCATTTTCCTGGTTCTTTTTAGCATTCTTAATGATCTTTGACAATTGATTTAAGGCTGTGTCATACCAAAACTGGGCATCTGCAATTCAAAAATCATTAAATTAAACTTAAAAATTTTAATTTTATATTTGTATATTATAGTTCATTACACAGCACATTTTTAATCTGTAAAAAGAAATTTTTAAATAATTATACTCGTATTTCACACTAATTTTTATTATCTAAGTACTTTTTAGGAGGGAACTTCGTATACCCAGTACAAAATGCAGCATGAGCTAAAGAGCAGCTGGTTCTAAATACGGAGAGGTAAACTTATAGTAGTTCAAAATCAAGTTTAGTTTAACTTTACTACAAAAAAATATAATTTTTATGAAAATTAAGGGCGTTATGTAGACATTTTAAAGGGTGAAAAAAAGAACGACCAAGAAGCAAATTAATTCCACTCGATATCGATCGAAATTTTAAATAAATTTAAATGTATCGTTTTCAAATACTATAATTTGGCCTCTGATTTCCTTAATGTGATCGAGACAATAGTGTCATGTCTCCCCGGTGATATTATGTTTGGCAAACCGATCTCCTTAAGGATTTAGGGAAATCAATCTTGGAAGTTTGTATGGAGTTTCAAACCATAAGAAGAATACTTCAGAAAACTATCTGTCCCATTTTTGGTGATCGCAAAAAAATTATTATTCAGATAATGAGGTTCATCAATAGAAGAGGGGTCGCTTCTACTTTTGCACTGACCAAAACGATTTATTTTAGCCTTCTAGTTTTTTGTCTACTGCATAATTTTAGATTAGGTTATGGAGTGTTAAATGTGGATTTTCTTAAATTTAATGCCTGACTATCAACGTTAATGCTGTCACTAAGAAATAACATTCCATATCCTCCAGCTTTAACACCGATAGTTCAAAATTTTAAGCTTATTTTTATTATTTGTTATCTCCACAATGAACAGATAACGTGGATTTCAATAAGAAAATCTGTCAAACGCACCACCCTCCTCCCATAAAACCAAAATTTAAAAATTCATAACTTTGAAATTAGTAATCAGATAACAGCGCCAGCTTGCATTTGAATATATTTGGTAATATTGTAACATATCACCAATTTTCAAATAAAATTGATCAAAGGACACGCCGAGCTCCCATACAACAAGTTAAAAGTTCCTCCAATCGCCTACTTTTTGTTCTCATTGAACCCTTCTCATAAGAAACCTTCAAATCCTGATTGGGAAAATTTTTTTTTTTTTTTAAATTGAATAAATATTTTAAATGTATGCGGTTTAGTAAAATAATTCTTGCGAAGAAAAACCCGACTTCAAAACAGAATTCATATGTTTGCCTATAACGGTTTAATAGTATGGCCACATAAATTAAATTACATTAACTATTGGTACACCCTTATATCTCCAAACTTTATACTATTTCAACTGTTCAATAGTTTGGCAATATACATCAAATTGCACCAACTATAGGGTCACTCTTTAATTTCCAAATTTAAATTAAATACTTGCTGTTGTAGTAGATTTAGCAATCAGGTTCTGTGTAAATTTCAACCGTCTGTCTGTAACGGTTCATCCGTTTGCTCATATACATCAGATTATATCAACTATTTAATTTATAATATAACATTTTTATACTTCTTATTATACCAAACAAAGTAGTGGACATTCTGTCTAAAATTCAGGTGTTTGTATATAAAGGGTCAAAGAATACGGCCATATAGAACAAATTACATTAATTTTGGGAACACCCTTTAATTTCTAAATTCAAATTATAAGCTTCTTGTTATAGCGGACTTAGAAAACCGGGACCCTTAGCGGTTCAGAAGTTCGGCCACATACACCAAATTGCATCTACTATTGGGACACCCGTTTATTTCCAAATCCAAATTTTATACTTGTTGTTATAGCGGTGTTAGTAATACAGGTTATTTGTAAATTTCAATCTTATGTCTACAATGTTTAAAATTATGGCCATATACATAATCAAATGAACTGTTGGGGCACCCATTAATTTATAATTTTAAATTTTAATACTTGTTACTATAACGACCATATCAATCAACAGCGTTCTGTCTATAAAAGTTCAAAAATTTAGTCACATACTTGAAATTACATCAATTATTGGGGCACACTTTAACTTCCAAATCCAAATTTTATACTTGTTGTTAAATTTCAAGCCTCTGTCTACAACTGTTCAAAAGTATGGCCACATACATCAAATTAAATGAGCTATTGGCGCATAATTTACATCAATTATGGGGGCACCCTTTAATTTTTAAGATTATGAACTGTTTTTAAAAACGGGACCAATCTGTAAGCATAATCTATCATATTACCAAAAATTTTCAAAATCGGGTCAGAAATGACTGAGTTCTGGAGGCACAAACATGAAAAAGCAACATTCAGTCGAATTGTTTAACCTCCTTTTTTTGAAGTCGGTTGATAAGAATGAATACATGTTCTTAAAAAATCTTTTTTTAATAAATATAATATGTTTTAAACAAAAGGAACCAACTACCTATTTTTGCACACGATCAATGTCTTCTTTACACCTTTTTTTCTGGAACCAATCTACCGTGTAAAAATAGAATTGGGTGTAATTTGATTAACGACACTCAACATTTAAGTTGTGTTCAATTTTTACTTGCTAAATAAATATATTTTTTTATTGTTTATTATTGTATTAAATGTGTTAAAAAAAACAAAAAATTAAAAATATCTAATAAAATGCAAAACACGTGTTGGTACTTTTTATCAATTCCTCTTTTGCATCTTCACAATAGCTGTGTTCGCTCATGCGTTAGTTTTACTATTTTTTTTAATGTATAACAATCTACAAACATATATTTATATAAAATTGTTGCAAGTGTGTTGTGACTTTCGACTAAATTTTAAAGGTTTGTTCGTATAGTCGTACACGAAATCGTCTACGCGTTCGTGAGTTATGAAGAAAACGAGCTTTTACGGTTGCACCGATTTAAGGCCCAACTATAATGTGCATAAGCTAGCTTTAGCTTATGTCAAAAATCCAACGAAAAGCCTGTCAAATGCTTGGGTACTATAATAAAAAATTAAGGTGACTACAATGTACTTATATAAATTTAGTAACTTATTTGCCACAGTTGCACATTTATGTTTAATTCATACCTTTGCCAAAAATAATTTCCAAATAAATAAACAAAATTTTAAAACAAAATGGCTTTAAAGAAAATATTTTATATGTTTAATAACATTCACTTAACTTATTAAAGACTTATTAAGTAACTTATTAAAGAAATTTATGTGGCTATAATGTACCTATGTACATAAATTTAGTAACTTATTTGCCACAGTTGCACATTTATGTTTGAATTGTACTTTTGCCAAAAATAATTTCTATATAAATGAACAAAATTTTAAAACGGAAAGGCTTTAAAGAAGATATATTATATATTTAATAGCATTCACATACACATTTACATATTTCGGTTCATGTTCTAAGAAAAAGTAAAAATAAAATATTACAAGTTATTTTCTGTTTTGTGTTTGTGGCCAACCATACTAAAAAATGCAACGATGTTCATCGCTTATATCGTATACATATGTGTGTATAAATACAAATTTAATTTAAATATATTATATTTGTAAAAAAAATTAGCCATACCGAAAAATTTTGTTTTTTCTACATTTTCTATGGAATTAAAAATTTAACAATTTAGGTCTTAGTTAAAGTTTTTCCTTATCAATGTATAACACAAAGCACAATCAGCTGTTTCCGTACGGAAAGTGCGATCAGTTTCGTACCTTGCATAAAGAAAGGAAATTTAACGAAACTTGACGAAAAGTTATCTTATGTTCATTATAGTTTACCACATACAATTTAATGTATTTGCACAGTTGTATAAGCTTGCATAAGTTGTGTTATGCACATTATAGTTGGGCCTTTAAAAAACAAAATTCAAAACAGACATGGCTTCTTTTTCAAGAGGATATGATTATTTGAAAAATAAGGAACAGGAGGGGTAAATGAAGAACAGGAAAACTGCGCGGAATCGATTTTAACAAAAAGCAATTTTAAGAATATTTAAAAAATTAAACCAGTCCTGATTCATAAGGTCCAATAAGCAAAAGGATATCTTTTATAACTTCCATATTAATCAAATAAAAAACTTGCTTGAAAGAGTGGTCATTGTACGATTTTCTCTTTGGGGTAGCGAAGCGCCCCGAAAAAAGCTAGTTGCTTATAAAAATTTACTTAATGAGAGATTAAAGTAAAAAATACATATGTAAATGACTGAGTATTTTTTAATTTTTAATGCAACAATTTTTGCTGGTGAAATACAATAAGAAATATAAAATAAAATAATGACAATTTACGTTTAACTTTTCTTTACCTAAATAAAACATTTCAGTAAAATTTTCATTGCCTCTGCCTTCAACAAGCAAATAAAGAAAAATATCTAACTTGATTTAAAGAATAATTTTTAGAGCCTTAAAAGTTAATTAAAAGTAATTAATCCCGAAACAAATTATTATAGTAGCAAATAGCATCTTAGCGCTTCTAACAAATTACCTGTTTTGATTAATTTGTTTTATTTTTTTTATTGTCTTGTACGTAACTACAAAATAATTTTTTATAATTGTTATTCTAAATATTTAATTTTTTAAAATTAGTATTTACCCAAATACTTGATATTACTTGAAAAGTAAGTGAAGAGACCTAATGTACAGTTTTTTATAAGGTTATTTTTAAATATTTTTTAATTGCCTTTTAAAGTAAAGTTACTAATTCTATTGTTAGAAATGTAAGTCACGTTTCGCAAAAAGTCTTTAAATTAAAGGTAATTAAAAAAGTAATTAATAATACGGGACTTTTTATATTTTCTCTGGTGTTACAGTACACAATTAGCATTTAACTTGTTTATTCATTTTCCTACTGTCAATATTTAAAAACCATAAAAGTTAATTTATTTACAGGTGGATAGTTGCAGTGAATTAATCAGTTGTAAATTCCCCTATAAAGGGTACAGCAAAATTTACACAGGATTTAAATTTAGCAGAATATTTTCCATTTTTAATTTTAATACTCGAGCGATTGTGAAATTGTTAGCAGAGACCAGTTATTTTATATAAACCTATCACATGAATGGTATTAAGGCAAACAATTTATAGTGCTTAGAATTATTTTTCCTCAAAAGGAAACTACCGCCAAATTTTCATAATTTATTTTTTTAATGTTGTTCAACAGTGAACACGCCATGTACTTTCTTGTTTTTTTTAAGTTTTACTAACCTTAACTGTTTGCAGTTAAATTGTTTTTGCAAACACAAATGACGAGGTATATTAAGTTTTTTGCTTAAATTTTGAGATACCCTTTTGTTATTGCCTTAATATATACACGTTAAAGCAGGAACATTATTAATATAAAAATCACGAGTTAAAAAATTTAATACCACAACCTTGTTAACAATGTGTGCTGCACTGTATTTGATTAAGTTTTTTAAGTTTTTAAAATATTTTTTGATTGATTAAATAGACTTAGTAGGGTCCTATTTTAGAATAGAATACATCGTTATGTAACTTATTTTGTATGTTTTAAGTCATTACATTCTAAAATAGTTGTGACAACGTTGTGGTAATTGCAATAGCTCTACTGATATTAGTTGACACACTTTGGTCAACTGTTGTGGTTCCAAAATGAATATCCAAAAGTTGTGGAGACAAATGTTGTTGTTTTTTATGTTCCCTTCTTATAATGTATACAAACTACAACTTACAATTGATTGTAAATTGTATGTAGAGATAATAAGTTTCGGCATGCTCACATATAGAACTTAAATGGGTTACCATTTTAAGTTCTTTTCTTATTTTTTAATTCTCTGTCACTGTTATCTGTTTGTTTTTTGATTGGAGTTACTTCACTAAATTAGATTTATATGTATATACGGTGAAGAGTATATAAAATTCGACATAGGCATAGAATATAGCGCTCTTACTTGATTACTATCTGTCGTATTCATATTCACCCCTATCGTGAATATATTTTCCCTCGAAATTTTTTTCCTTTTCCCTAAATTGCAATCGTGAATAATTCACGTGAACAATTTTTCACGAAAACAAAAATTCCCCTTATCGTAAATAATTTTTTCCCTCGAAATTTTTTCACTTTTCCCATAGATTTGTTCACTTTTATTTTGCTGGGGAACTGTATACATTATGCCAGTTTTTATATGTTTTCATTAGAATATTTACATCAATAACACATTTATTTAATTCGATATCAGTTACTGCAGTGCAGACTGACATTATGCTCGTCAAGATGCAAAACAAAGAGATCTATTGGTTGTAAATTCATGAAGATTTTTTATTAAAAATATTTTTAAATGAAAAAATGGAGATAGAAAAAATCAAATATAAAAATTTATTTTATTGAAATGGGTCAGTACCAATGTCTAGGGTAGGTTAGCAGGAAGCCGTGTTGCCACAGCCCACTTGGGTCCATTTCGTCTAGGTCCTTTTTCGTCTAGGGTAACTTCAAGGGCTTTTAAGCGTCTTGCACGTCATATTCTTGAAATAAAATTGTTCTCTGTTGTAGTATCTCCTTCTCTTGCAAGAACACAATAGCACCAATCATTAAGATTTCTAAATTTTTTATAACTTTAAAAAATTTGGAATATGTTTTTCACAATTTATATTTTCTTTTTTCTAATTTGTATTCAGTACGAATTGATAGCGGGAACAAATGTTCCCATGAAATTCACGATAGCAATTTTCCCTTAATGGGGAATGAAAATTTCATGGGAACAAAAATTTCACATTTTGTTCACGATAGGGGTGATTAAAAAAAATAACTTTGAAATGTGTTTTATGACAAATTTTTCATACAAATTTGTCCTAAAATATATTTCAAATCTATTTTGATTTTCTATGAAATAAATGCTTAAAAGAATTTTAAAAGTTATAAAAGACATCAGTCGCCTTTCCGAAGTAGAAAACTATAACGAAACACCACAGATTTTCTTTAGTTTGATAAGATAAATCGTCAAACAAATGCATTTAAAAAAAAGAAAACTTGATTTAAAACAAAAACGAAAAAGGTTAATAACTTTTAATTCTTTTTTTTTAATACAACATTTTATGACTTGTTTTTTTAACAGATTTTTTTACGTTTGTACTTTCGTATATTTTTGTCTTTAAGTGAGAGTGATCTTTTTTTTGCTTCTTGTTATAAAAAATCGCTTATAAAATGTAAACATGATATAAAGAAAATAATTCTAATAATTCTTTTTTTATATATAAATGTTTCTTTGACCTTTTTAAATAATTTTTCTTTTCTAATTTTTTAAGCACTAGGTCAGTTTATAAATATATAATAATAATAAAAATTTTTTATTTATATTTTCAATATTTCGCCACACCGTTGGGTGGCATCATCAGGAAACAGAAAACAAAAAAATATTAATAATAAGATTTATTAATATTTTTCAAAAATATATTTTAAAAATTTTATTATTTATATATATATTGCTTAAAAAAATCAGAAAAGAAAAATTCTTTTTTTAGTTAAGCTGAATCTCATTAATTTAAATGAGCGTAAATCTCATTTGTTTAAAAACTAGTTTGGCCTAGAAAAATAATAAAAGGTGCAGTTCTTAAAGGAAATAGGCAATGCTTGAAATTAACAATCACAGTTGACACAAAATAAATAGTCCTATGTCCACTGACGTGAATCGCAACAGGTAGGCCATTAAAATTTACGCAATGTGTGCTCGCTATAACAATAAGTTTAAAAACTAATTCGTGTAACCATGAGTCCTAAAATAATAATTAAAAAAATTCTAACTTAAAAGATGTATATGCACTAACTTTGACGTGTATTGTCTTGTTTTTTTTTGAACCGTATTGGCAGACACCTTTAATTTTTCAATAATGAACATTTAGAAGATAAAATTAAAAATTAAAGTGCAGAACATTTCTGTAAGTTTAACTTACGGACTACAAATTCTTGGCCAAACTGATAACACTGTCATGTTTTTTTTAAAAACACACAGAATTCTACAAATTAAACAAAAAAACGTGAGCTTAAAACAAATTTTTTATTTATGTCGTCTTTACAGCAAAAAAAAAAAAAAAATAATAAAAACGAGACAGAAGTAACATTAATTTTTTTCAAGTTCAAAGACACTTAACTTTAAGTGACCAAGACATTTTTTGAATATTTAAAAAAGTGTACAGTAGAATCGGCTGAAGCTGGTCTACTTTTTTTATTTAATTTTTTTTTTTTTTTGTAGCAAACGTTGGATTTATTTCAGAATAAAATAAAAAAACAGATTAATAATTAATTAATCAACTCTGCATAGACAAGAGTAATTATATACAGTTTTTTTCACATACTAGAAGCCTCATAAAATTTTATTCCTTTTTAACTTGCTTGCGTCTTAGAGGAAAGCTTGCTTTTAATGCTGAAATCAAAATTTTTGCAACGTCAAGATTATTTTCTAGACAAAGTTAACAGTAGGAGCATTGTCATCACACGTATTGAATATTTTTTTTAGCTTAACAACTCAAAAAGTTGCTACCAATTTATGAGTATTAATTTCACATTTTTTCTATTTCTATTTTTTCTATCGTACATGTACTTTTTTTGCCGTCCGTAGACGCAGTATTTTTATTTTTATGTGTACGTTTTTTTCTTACACGCAGTTATTTTTATTTTCCATGAAGGTTTTTTTCGTACATGGATTTATTTTAATTTTTCCATGTAATTTTTTTTCCGTACACGAAATTAGTTTAATTTTTTAATGTACTTTTTTTCCGTACACGTACTGAAAATAGAGTACACGTACACAAACAATAGCTACAGCCGTACATTGACGTAGGTGTACGCAAATAAATATTTTAACAAAACACATTCGTGAATGTGTACTAAAAATTTCTAAAATTAGAGACACTCATAATTATTATGAAAAAAAAATTTACCGGTTGGTTTTAGTGTGTGTTTTCAATTTATGTAGGATAATTTTGTACAGAGAGTGTATTTTCTGAACTCTGTTAAAAGGTAAGTTTAAAATTTTAAAAATATGTAAACAATTAATTGGAGGGGATTTTTTTTTATTAAAAAAAGGACAAATAAACAACAAAAATTAATGCAACTAATAGAGTAGAATCCAGTAAAATCTGGCGTATTTTGTAAGCAACAATCCGAACAATTCTAGCTAAGAGATGAATTCTTTTTATAATAAGTAGAAATTAATCATGGACACTATGTTTTGGATAATAAACTTAATGAATTTTCCTACAAAAGATTGCAGTAGAGAATTTCAATCAGTTTAATATACTCGTAACAAAATACTGACCAAGTTATAAATTAGCCCTGACCGATAAAAACAACAAAGTTAACTAGAGTACAAGCAGCAAACAAAAGAACCGTGATCAGAACGTGAATTTTATAATCTCGTAATATAATTTTTTCGTATCTGTGCTAAAAAAAAAACAGCGAAAATGAAAGTATAAAAATACAAAATTGATATCAAGAGTACAAAATAATTCCAACAAAAAAAGTTCAAAAGATAAGTTTTAATACGTGACGATACGATCTCTATGGGGTCAACGTATCAATATTTAATTTTTTGTTGTTATGGCGTTAAGATATTACGCTTCGCGAGATTGGGGCCTGCGACAGGTGGATAGACGTTGAAGCGCAAACAATTAGATTTTGCTTTTGAAAGCCACGAATACACCAGATAAGCTCTAAAAGCCAGGATTCACTATCATACTCAGTCGATCTTTCAAAAATTGCATGTATGCTCAAAAAGTATTATAGTTTATGCGATCAGAGTTGATTTTTCTTTAAATGAGGAGAAAAAAAAACAACAAAATATTAGCATGTTTTGTGTAATACTAGAGCTGCAAATTTATAGAAAAACGGCACATTCGATAGTTTCAATAGGTTGCTTATAAACTATCGATACTATCGATTTTTAAGTGCTAATTCCAGCGACTATCGCTATCGTAAAAAAAGCTATCGATAGTAAGCCAAAAATAAAACTTTCGATATTATCGATAGTTCTATCGATTGTTTTGCAGCTCTACCAACGACGTAATTTTGGATTTTTGTGTGATAAAATCGTACGGTTGTATATGATAGTGAATCCTGGCCTTAAGTGATAGCAGCAACTTCGACCAAGACAACAACGATTTTCTTTTCTGTGATTTCAAATATGAATTCTTATCTTTAATACAATTATTTAAAAAAATTGCTAAGTAGTTTGAAAGCAAAAAATGGGCAGAATACATAAAACTATTTAACATTTACGGACTATTTGGCAACAGAAAAAAATATTTTTTTTTCATTAATTGAGATGTTGATGTCAATAGAAGGGAATTTTTTATTAAACATGTTTTGTTATAGTTAAGGTTTTTATTACCTGACGACTTAAGATTTCAATCGCATCTTTTAAATATATATAATCAAAGCGACACAATTTAAATAATTGAATTTAAGTAAACTATAGCTTAACAACAACAAGCTTGTAAATTGTAATAAAATCCTAATAACAGCAAGCTTTGAATTACACATTATTTAAAAAACTTATTGCTTGAAATCACAATTGTCATTGTAATAATTAATACAGTAACCACATTTCTTTTAAGCCGAATGTAATTTGCACTATTTTTTTTTTGTTCATTTATATGATCCGAAAATAAGCTCATTTTAAAGCAATCTATGGCGTAATAAATGTAAAAAGTATACATAATAATATAATTATAATAGAAATATTAATTACTTCTAAATTTTTAAATTTGCACAAAATTGATAACACTGTGCAACAAAAATTCCCCAAAAATTACAAAATTTTTCAGCTGTTTGAAATAAAATCACATTAAGAGTCTACTTTGGATTAGAATCGAATTCGTTTAATAATTCCTGAAAGTTATATAATTTCGATAAAAATTGTGTATTTAATCACAAAATTATTTTACTAAGGTAAATTTCAAATATACCAATTAACAAAACAAATATATATATTAGAGTAAATTTTAAAAATTTGATTTGCGGATATCATCAATTTTTTGAAGGTTTTTGGACAAATAAAAATAATGGCAGTCTTTTTTTGGGAAAATTTTCACTCCTTGGGGTGATTCAACCCACCCAAAAACGCGGAATTTGAGCTCGTTTTTCATTACATTATTACAATAAATGTTTTTTGAATCCTTAAAACAGTTCCAAAAACCCTCAACAGAGGGCGTAAATGTCATTAACAAAATTTTTTTTTATGATGATTATATTTTTTTTAGGTTTTTGTAAACATGCACGAAGAAGAGGCATTTTAAACTAGCAAAATGGTACCAATATAATATTTTTATCACAACCCGTTAAAAAGTTATGAGACTTCAAAATTATTTCATAACAAAAAACAATTAATTGTTAAAAAAAAGTTTATTTTTTTTTTACATTTTTCTAACAACTTATTATTTAGCCTTAGCAAAAAATGTTAAAAGGCATATAACTTTTTAAGGCGTTGTGATAAAAATAAAATATTGGTACCGTTTTGCTAAGTTTTAAATGCCTTTTCATCATGCATGCTTATGAAAACCTATTTTGTTAAATGACATTTGCGCCCTCTGTTGTGGGTTTTTGGAACTTTTTTAGGATTCAAAAAACGTTCATTGTAACAATTTTTGCTGCAGATTCGGCTGGTGAAATTAGATTTGACTTATATTTAACCGTTTTTGCTCTGCGGAAAAATGAGCTTAAAATCCGCGTTTTAAGGTGGGTTGAACCACCCCAAGGAGTGAAAATTTTCCCAAAAAAAGACCGCCATTATTTTTATTTAGGTAAAACCCTTAAAAAAAATGATGATAACCGAAAAACAAATCAGGTGACCTGGTCGCCAAACGAACTCTAATATATATATATAAATATATAAACATTTAAACATTTTATAAATATGTATAATTCTTCAAAAACTTTATAAATACAAAAGTTGGAAAGTCTATGAGCTACCGAGGTCTTTAAGCTTTACACATGATAGCGCCATTTGTACTTAAAATATACGTTTGTTGCATATTATAATCTGAAAGCCTACTTTTTTTCCAATGAACATTAGCGAACACTAGTTCGCTACCATACGATTATTTATTTAAAGGATTTTCGAGTTTTAAGCATTTTGCACAATTCAATAAAATCCTGTACACATTTTCTCACCTTCAACTCCGTCTCTCGCTGCAGATAGAACAACAGGTACAAATTCGGGACCAATATCGGTGGCATTTATTGTGCGGATAGCTGTGCTAGGTAAACCCGTAGTAACGGCTCCAAATACACAAGGTATTATTAAAATAGCACAAATGTATACAATTTTTAAGTTCAACATTACTGTATTAAGTTTAATTTATACGAATGTAAAAAAAAATATCACAGATTCTTATTTAATACTTAAGATGCAATTATTTCACTATTAAACGAAAAATAAATGTTTAAGCAAAACAAAAATAAATTTTTTGCTGCTTTCCGTTCAGCAAATTATTTAACACAACGTTACAGTCTGTTACTACTTAAACTGACTTCTCAAACAGAACTTATTGCAAAATAACAAAAACAACAACCGCGAATATTTTTTTTGTTCTGCTCCCAAAGCACAAAAAGCCGAATGTTGTGTATCTAATGCATCTACTACTATGACTACGATCTTAAATTTACAGCGCCGTTGTATTAATACTTTAGCTTAACTTCTAAACGACAACATTTCGACGACATGCTATATTATATTTACAATTATAATAATAATAAAATAATAACAATAATATAATAAAACACAACAACAAAACAATATTTTATGACTGTTTATGACGATTTATATATTTAGTACAATTTGAACACGTTATATTTCGTTGCTTTCATACTTCTACTTTAAGGTTCATAATATGAACTTCATATACACATTTATACGTGCATCTCTATACATGTGTATATAGCACAAACGTACTAAGTACAGTAAGATTCGGATAAACGAACACCGTTATCTAAAAAAAAAAATTGTTTAATTGACTATAACTTTGGATTTTAGATTCAAAGCACTTTCGTTTAAAAGAAATTTATTTAAAGAAAATTGTCTCCCAATAGAAAAAAATTTAGTTATCTAAATATGCATAATGGGGCTGATGGCAAAATGAGTTGTAAACTGAGCATCAGTTCAAAACTACTACTTTCATTCGTTGAAAAAGTGAAAATTTCCTAGAAGAAAATATAGCCTAGGCCTAAAAATTCAAGACTTTTATATGAATTTTTTATTTTATTTATGAAGTGACAAGAAGTTTTACTGTATTTAAAAAAAAATTCGCCTTACAGTAAAAAACTTATCTCTCCTAAAGCGTAAAAAAACGTTAATTGCAAGAAAAAATTTTATTATTAATATAAATTTAAAGCTTAATTCCTCTTCTATAGATGTTCAAAGTATGAAATATATGGGACCATCAATACAGAAGTTGTACACTTATTCCACTTTTTTTGCTATATGCCCCACTGTGCGCAGATATAACTTATGTTTGCTCTTGCCTTTTATTAACAATATGCAGTGCATTTAAATTTGCTTTCTTAATGTAGAGTAATTAAGCAAAAATTAAACTAAAATAAGTTTTGTGTTAAATATATTACTTTATTAATTATAATTCTCATTTAATTAATTTTTTCTGTTAGATATAGATTTTTAATAATATCTTGGTAAAAGCCATTTCTAAAATTTTTTTTTTTAGCAGTAACGAAATGGTTATATGCATATGCTTTCCCCTCAGTAATCAATTGTTCCCTTTATTCTGTGACAAGAAATATTTTGTAGAAATATCATAAAAGTGCTTTTTGTTAGAAAAAAGAAAAAATCACTTAAAAGAAGTCAGGCAACATTAAATATATAACATGCAACTTATATTATTTACTCTCTTATGGATATTTTTTCCTCGAAATTTTTTTACTTTTCCCACATTGTATTCGTGAATAATTCTCACTTTTGAAATTTTTTCCCTGGAATTTTTTCACTTTTACCTTGGAATTTTTCAGTTAAACTTTGCTGGAGAACTGGAATTAAAATATTAAAGTTTTTAACACATTTTGTTTGTTCAAGATCAAAATTGCCAAACAGTGTAGTACCTTAATAAAAATATCAAATAAAGAAATTAGATATTTAAAATTAATGCAAAAATTTATTTCACAGTAATGGGTCAGTAGTAATGACTCGGGTAATTCCAAGGGGATAGATGGCTCCCGCACAGCACGTCCAAAATTTGGACTTTACCTAGAATCACGTTCCTAAAACAAAGTTGAAATAGTTTCCATTTTGCATTTATTATTCCGATCAAATTTGTTTTACCTTTTTCAGATTGCGAACGATTTTAAGTATTCCTAAAAATTCTGAAAGTCCACTTTTTAGTAACAGCAACATTAATCACACTAAAGTAAAACAGGAAAATTTTCATAAGGTTTCAACATAAAAGTAAATTTAAAAGCTACAAAAAATTATATTTAAAAGAAAATCAATTTCATTATGGAATTTAATAGTGGTTTCACTCCAAAGAAAATTTTTCGTTTTCCGAATTAAAAAAAAAATTTTATTTAATCATTTTTAAAATTTAATTTAATAATTTTTACAGACCATATTCTTTTGATTTATATTCAATGTGCTGTTTAACGAAGGGAAAAAATATTTCACGGGAAATTTTTGATACCAATTTTCGCTTCGAGGGGAACATAAATGTCACTTCTGCTTCATGACACGGGGAAGTAACCTACCAAGGCGAATTAATTCTAGCTGAAAAAGGCATAAGTACAATAAACACAACAATACACCAATTTTAAAAATGTGAACAACTAAAACACAGAACAATATAAAAAATCCGAATTTTGCTTCGGCAAAAATATCAATTTTTATATTTGCTTGTCCGAATTCTACTGTAGTCGTATCTACAAAAATTTCTCTGATACTTTTACTTGTTTGTGGAAGAAAATTATATTAAGTACAATGAGATTTCTACGAGTTTTCGTATATATTTTACTCATTCATTTGAGTAGATTGTCGGAGAGGTTATTTTTTTTTTATTTCGAGAAAACATGCACTTTTAAATTTTTTATCGAATGATATGCATTTTTTAATTATGTGATAATTATCATCGCTACAAATGTGTTAATTTTTTAACAAAACTCGTAGAAAAATCTTAATGTTATATTTAATAATTATTGATTTTTGTTGTTAATTAGTAAACGCACAAAAAAGACTATTTAAATAATCTTTGAAAATCTTAATGAAAAAAAAATTAATTTCACAATAAACACTTTGCTCATCAATGAATTTTTTTTTTAAATTTATTTATTGTTGGTTGTTCGCTTTGTCATTTCGTTTGTAAAAAATAAATTTTAAAACAAAAAAAAAAAAAAAAATCATCACACAATCCCATAAACTAACGTGTCTGAAGCTTTGATTGATTTTCTATTGAATAATAGACCCATAACGAAATAATCTAAATGAGAAACTCAGTTAGAAAATATTGTTGTCGTTTTCAAAAAACTTTTACTGTCATGATTGTATAAGATTTACTCCGGTTTTTAACGTGTTTTTTCTGCTTAAAGTTATTTATTAGAAAAAAGTGATCGATCAGGAATGTTACTCATATATTTTTTTTACTTAAAACGTGTATTACAGAGAGGTGTTAAGTTTTAAAAAAAAACCACGTAACTAAATTATACATTTTAAGCAACTGTCAAGATATTTGACAGTTGGTTACTGTTAACCAGTCAAATGTGTAGTTTAATAGCAATGTTTTAAAATTTAAATTTCTCCAAGATGCATGTGTGTATTTTACCAATGAATCAGGTTTTGCTGTAAATATTTTTCTATTATTTAGCAGTTTTTCTACAGAGCATTAAACTACAGTTTTGGCCTTCTCAAAAGGCAGAATAACTCATCACCCAATCTCTGGCATGTATTACCAGATAATAATAGCTTTATTTAATTGAGTTAACTTTTTTGGATAGAGAGGCAGGTGATGAATTAGAGCGAAAGAAATTTACATTCTTAAGAAATTTACATTCTTAACAACCCTGCAAACGAACGTTGCGTTTATTTTTTTTAAACTTAGTTTTACGTCTCTGATAATATTCTACTATCATTCTGGTTATACGATGAAGGCTCCTACTAGCGAAATAGGACACTATCATTTATACTACTATGAAAAAAATAAAAAATTTTTGTTGTTTATCGAGGGTATTGGGGATATGAACCCAGGTCAACGAAGCAATCACATGATTAGTACACGCGTTATAACCATTTAATGTTCAAGAGTTAACAAAAATATTTTTATCGTAAAAACAGTATTGCTTAAAACAAATATAATTTATTCATTTCAATGATGAAAAGTTACATGCTATTTAACTGTGTAGTCCATATCATTGTAGATCATATCGTTGTAATTTCATCAAAAGCAGATTTCCTATCAATTCTTTGGTTTGATATTCCCTGCGAAACCACTTGAAATATTTGTACAAATTTATTTGGAAATGAAATAAATCCATTTCGGCTGAAATTCCTTTTATTTTAATTTAATGAAACTTTTAAGAAAGAAAAATTATTTGCAAATGTTAGCGGATGAATGCTTTCCAAAAAAAAAAACATTAAAATTCAGTGAAGTGTAATAAAACATTTTCTGGATCGTTATATCCATCATCAGCATTCTTCGCATCTGTCTACCTTAGTTTTGATTAGAAGATCTCCACGCTTTGTTGTGCTATTTCCAAGTCGTCATACACATTTATTTTTACTTTCTGCCAATTAGTCACGAATGCAATTTTTATTCTTTCATACTTATATTATATTACCTTTTTTACTTTATTGATCAATTATAATTCTTATTCAGTCAATGTTGTTTAAGACCTAAGTAGCTAGCTTGAGTAATATACTTTCTTCAAAGTGATCCATGGTGCTGTTTATTATCTAATGATGAATTTTTTGTGCGAATATCACAAATTACCAGCAAGGTTAGAAAAATTATATTTTAAAAGACACAAGCACGTTTTAAATCTTAATTACCATTTGTGACATTATATTTTAATAAGCTTTTAGTTAAGCTTTATTTAATTTTAAGTTGCATTTAAATGCAGTTGCAGTCTTTTAGTCATTAATATTCGTAAATAGATGCGAAGAATGACGACGAAGGACGTTGCGGTCCAGAAAGTGCAGCATTTTATTCTGCTAGCGTCTAATTTCTCTTGTTTTCTTTGAAAAACGTCCGCATACATTTGTAAATTTTCTTTCTATAAAAAGATTTTTAGAAATTAAAAATAAATGAACTTAAGCCAAAATAATTTCTATTCATTTATAATATTCAAAGTTCAAATAATAAATAATTAAAAATTAAAATATTCGTTTTTATTTTACTACGATAATAATCTGGCAGCATTACAAAATAGCACGATAATTTTTAATAGTTTTTCAAAAAACAGCTGCTAACAAACATGATGAAATGTACATACATATATGTATGTATGTATGTATATAAAAAATGTGTCTTTTCCATCTGCACTCATTTTATTTTTTTATTTAGTTTTTTAAATCCACAAAACTATTAAGAAAACAATTTCTTGTTTTGGGTCCATTTGCGCAATTTGGTTGCGTTGTTCAGGCGTCATCCTGTTTATGTTGAGATGCCAAACAAAACAAAACATAAATCAATTTACAACTGACAAAATAGCCAGGAGTTAAAAAAGCATTTCCAAATTAAGGTTCTATACGTCTATAAAAAAGGTGGCATGTCATAGCGTCCACAGATCTTACGTCCATGGACTTTAGGTCTCATAAAATTCATTTTGTTACTTTGAGAAATGTCATTACTTACGAAAATGTCGTATTGTCCCCATTTAAAGTAACAGCGGCTTCCGTGGACGTTATGACATGCCACAAAAAAACACTATACTCTTTCTTAGGAGTTTTATTTTGCGTATAAAAGCAAGGAATAAATAAAGCTTTCTAATGGTAATGCCGTATTTTAAATATTTGACAACTTTAATTAAAATTTACTCTATATAAAATTTAACCTTTATTTTGTCGAAGGACATTCTACTCCTTTCTTGTGAGCGCAGATTATTTAAAAAATAAATATTTAATATGAAAAGCACAAAGGGGATCAATTTATATATGTAGGTTTTTTACTTTATTTTATCAATTGGAATATCTTTCGGCACATTATCAAAGGCTTCTTGCAAGGAATAGAAGTCATGGTACAACATGTCGTTGTCAATTGCATTTGATATTTTTTTAACTTTTGAAAGGTCCGATAAATTAGCCCATAATACGAAGGATTGTTTTAAATTTAAAATAGATTTTTTTGGGTTATGTACAAAATAAAGGTACTTATCAGAGTAACTGAAAAATTTAACTGGTTATACATTCGCAAGCACGATTGTAAAAATAAATATCATATTTTGTTTTTTTATACTCTTCACCACAAAAAGTGGAAAAAGGGTATATCTAATTTTGTCATTCCGTGTATAATTTCTACATTATCCATTTTCTGCCCAATAAAGTATATAAATTCTGACTTCTTATGCATAGCGAAGTCGATTGAGCGATGTCCGCCTGCCAGTCCGTCTGTGTTTGCCGAGCCAAATTTGATTTCCCAAAAAAAAAAAAAAAATAATAATAAATATGCCAATCAAATATAGTGTCGAAAGAGGTGCTATTGGGAATCGCCATGTTCAGTCCATGTCCTTCGAGACAGCAAGCAAAACTCCACGCCTACTTCTTATTTTTTCATGTCATTTGTAACATTAAAGTAAGTCCAATAAAAAAAAAAAATAAAAAGAAAATAAATATATAGGGTGATAGAGAATTAAAAAATTATAACAAAACATCAAGTGAAAAAATTGGCGTTCGCCCATGTCTTCCAAGCAAAAAAAATTTTTTATATTCAGGGTTTCCAAAAAAGCTTTTTTGTTCTAGTCTAAATAACAATTGTTATATTATAATTACAACAAGTGAATGATAATTGTCAGCACTGTTGGTAAAATTTTTTTTTAATATTAATTTCATTAATTAAAAATTATATTTAACAAAAATTATTTTACAAAACTAAAAAAATCTTTTTTAACTGGACAGATTGTATTTTAACTAGTAACTGGTAGCTCGAACCAGAACTGGACAACCCTACTTCCAAACGATGAATTTTTAAAGTACCTGCAGGCATTCGGTAAAGAAAGCACAAATTTAATTTTGGCGAAGATCGATCGGAGTTTTTTCTGACATAAATGCAATTATTTTATTTTTGTTTACCAAGATCGAATATTATTATTTTTAACAAACTCGCATGATTTTGTAAGTAAAAAACAGTTTTTAAATACCAGTTTTCTATAATAAGATGCAAAATAATTTAATTAACTTAAGAAAATACAAACAGTGCATTGAAACACAAAGAATTTAAGAAAGTAACTAAATGTGTTTGTACTTAAAATAATTATGCAAATTATAATTATAATCGAATTTAATTATTAATAACTTTTTTTTTAATTTTTGAAAAAGATTATAAAATACTAGTGTTTTCATAATTTACAGTTCTTATCATTCTAGTAGGTTTTGTAAGAAATGTGTCAAAAAGTTATAAAAATCTTTACGAAATATATAGTTCAATAAACTAACATAATAAATTATTAATTCAAGGTTTTTAATGAACAAAATTGGTTGTAAATATAACAATGTTTCACTTCTACTGCCGTATTCATAGAAAATAAAATAATTTTGAAATGTGTTTTATGAAAAAATTTTTATACAAATTTGTCCTAAAATCTATTTTGATTTTTTATGAATACGGCAGCTATTATTTAAGACTGTTTTTTTATTTTTTGTAAACTATAAGAAAAGAAAAGCGACAAATGAGCCGTTTTCTTTAAAAGTGATGTAAGTCAATTTTTTATTATACGAAAATATTTAAGAGTTTAAATGAAGAAGAAGAATTAAAAATTTGAATGATGTTAAAAGAGATTTTATAATATGATCGTTTTTAAAGTCAAACTAAAATTTACTTTTGACGATCCTCTAATGGACTTACACCTTTTTGTAATATAGTATATCACTTAAAAGTTTTTGTTTTTTCCTTCTACTAGGGGTTACTAATGTTTCGTAAATTTTGATCTCTCTTTCTTACTTTAGACATTTTACGTGAGACAAAATGTTATCTAGTCATCATGGAAATCAATTAAAAATCTTCAAATAATAGGAAGAGACATCCAGTATATCCTTTTTTTAATTTCCGTTTAACATTTTTTCAGTTTAATGCTGAGGTATAATTTTGGATGCTGGAGCAAATTTGCATCAAAGCTCTTTTATATTTAGTGGAAATGACAGCTGTAATCTGGTTACTTTCCAAAAAATAAAGCACTAACAAAACTTGCAAAAACCATTGTAGTACCCTGTAAATTTTTTTAAAAATCTTCCATTGATGTTCTAATTAACCGGCGACTGTACTAGTTCATTTAGTGCGGTTAGACAAACCACTAATTGTGTTCCCTTTTTCTACTTGAGGTTTCGTTTGTTTATTCGCCTTTAAATTAATTTATTTACTGCAGCTACTCTTCAATTATTATTTTATTTTAAATGTTTTTCAACAGTTTCCTGAGGAGCTAAGTAAACGGTAGCAAAATAGCTATGGAGACATGCTTTCACCCTCAATAATCAATATCGGTGACTTAATTATTTATTCGAGATAAAAAATGGCACGATATTTTTTAAAAATATTTTTTTAAATACCCAAGGTTTTTTTGGGATTTGAACTTATGGCACCGTTTATTCTATCTTCCCACACACACATACACATTCTTAACAATGTATTTAGCTATATTTATCTTAGAACGAGCTCAACATTTTTACCGGAAATCAATAGCTTTTAAAGTGTATGTTTTTATTTAAATACGTTTGCACCTTTATTGAAATTTGTGGAAAGCTCAAATTCAGATATTCCTCTCCTAACAGTACGTGATATGTTGTTTTAATTGTTCCAGCTGTTTAGAAATCGCTGATTTTAAAAACGTTTTTTGCTCCACTGTGCAATGTGAAATTTTAACTTTAATGTTAATGAGGCCACTCCTTAATTAACATCTTAAGATTGCTACTACCGCAGCAAAAAACAAAAAGTTCAAATTATTATGAAAAAAAATATATTTTTTGGTACCTTTGTCTGGCTTTGACAGAACATTTGAACATTTGAACTAAACGAGCCTTGAACTATAAAGTCACATTGAACTAAAAGATCATTTGAATTAAACAAACTTTGAACTAAATTGAACTAAAAAATGAACTAGTTCATTTTTAAACTTTGAACTAAAATGAGCGGTCACCTAAATGACCTAGTGGCACAAGCCTATTGGCTAGAAAATATTATCTTCATTTCTACAATTCATGAACCGAAGATTGAACCCATTTTACATTTGACACTTTTTTTATTGTACACTAGGGGATCCCAGCGTGCATCTCTACGCATGAGTATTCACATTGAATCAGATCCATACGCTCACAGGCGCCAACGTATTTGTTGATAAAATTTTATACAAAAAAACAATTTTCGATTATTCCAATTTTTCTCATTTCGCATACTTCGCAATTTTCCATGTTTTACACCAAGAACTTTCTATTTATTTATTTGGAAAGCCATTAAGGAATAATTTTACGCAAAATTTCATAGAAAAACTCGATTTTCCAATTTTCCGGCTTTTCCGGAGGGATTTTCCAGAAATCGGCCTAGCCGTTCTCATTTTATGAATTACTATACATTTTTTACACCATTTTTATATATATAGATTAATGAATGTGTAGTTTCACTTATTGGTAAGGCAAGATTATAACCTGCCATATATTTTTTTATTATTGTTATCAATAGATAAACTATCATTATGGCAATGGCATTAATTTTAAAAGTAATATTTAAAAGCAAATATCAAAACAATGTCGCTATAGCAACAGTGATTTAATTTTTTATAATGGTGAATTTTAAACACGTTTCAAAAAAAATTAATTGTTTATAGTAAAATAGTTTGGCAATAAATATTTATTATTATATATACACACAGTGAGGACTCTCGCAAAATAAATGCTAATAAATCTGAAACTTCTAAGCTGCTGATTAGTATTTAAAATTTTTGAAAGCGAATAACTTTTGAGTAATTTACAAGCCGCATAAATTCTTTTGAATCTGAGGTGTACAAATTTGGCGTAATGAAGCTTCGTACTTCATTTACAGGGCTAACGAAATACGTTTTATAAAGCTTGATTATTTTTCTAAAGACATTCCAGGTCACAAATAAATTGAGATTAATTACCATTTTTTTGCAAAACTCACCACTGCACAAAAGTTTTATTAATAATAATTAGTTTTAATCTAAGAATATTATGATGTAACCAAACAAACAATTTATAGTCTGTGTCAAGTTCGAATTTTAATTTCTAACATTTTAAGAAATAAAAGTATTTTCAAAAATGAAAACTCTGTCACAGCGCTCTTTCTCTGAATTCGTAATCGGTAGACTATTAAAATTTTCACGAAAGATGTATTACTATAGCCGCTATAATAACGAATAATTAAACTGTAATAAACAGACATGTCTAATTTGCTAATATATATATATATATATATATATATATATATATATATATATATATATAAAACTTGAAATTAAAGGATCTTCCAATATTGGTGTATATTAATGGCATTATCTCATCAACCGCTTAAAAATTGTACAGAGGATGTGTTCCTATGTCTGCTATAAGTATAAGTATTAAAAATTTAAAATTAGCAGTTGTTTTAAATTTACTTAAATAAGTCCGCTGTAACAAGTTTAAAAAATAAAAGATGATGACCCATAAATAGAATGGAACCCTTAGTATGTGAGTCAAACTCATACTTAGCCGATTTTTTAAACTATAATATTATAAACTCCGTGTTAATTACAAATATTTGTCTATATATAAAATAAAACTGTAACGAGGTCATTTCTGTACATGAAAATTTTTTTCATTTCTTTGGGAGTTTTTTAACTTTTATTGGGAGTTACTTCATTTAAAAGTTATTTAATTCAATATAATCTTCGAATTTTTTACAGTTGTTTTATTTTTTTTTTTCTTAATTTCTCCTCCTCCTGGTATATTGAGCACCGGTTTCGCTTACAAAATATTTCTGTATAGCCGGCCTTTGGCAGGGCTGAAAGATTTTCAACTCTATGGTATTTCGAACACCGTCTTTGATAACAAAATATTTTCCTCCTTCAACGTTCAGGTATGGTACAGAAGTTATTTTATTTTAAATTAATAAAGAGCTATTATTAGGAGTCACCTAATGGAAGGTATTTAATTAGGACTTATTCCATTCTTCTGGCCACAAAGAAACATTTTAGTCAGCGAAGCCGGTGTTTGTTATACCATCGAGAATAAAATACTTCCGACCGGCCGAAGGCCGGCTATGCAGGAAGCTTTTGGTGAGCGGAGCCGCAGTTTTTTATACTATAGAACAGCGGCTTCCCTAACAAAATATTGTCTGTATAGCCGGCCTTTGGTCATATATCTATAATATATGGTATGATTTCAAAGTTAAGGACCTTTTTCATCGGGAGGTACCTGTTATACCATATAGTTAAACAGTGCCCGGGTGAAAATATAATTTGTGTTGGGAGTTATTTAATTTTTGTTGGGACATATTTTCTTTTGAAATTATTTCATTTTTTTTGTAAAAATCTTTTTATTTTGTGTTAACGGTTAAGTTTTTGGCCTTTATTTTATTTTGGCGTTGGGAGCTATTTCGTTTTTTTTAATTTGGGAGTTATTTCATTTTTGTTGGGACTTATTTTATTGGGAGTTATTGCATTGGGAGTTATTTTATTTGGGAGTTATTATTACAATACCTCTACAGAACTCTGGAATAAATATTTAAAACACATTTTTCTGAATTTGAAGTTTATGAAAATTAGAAATGACACGCAGACGAGGTCATGGGCGCTGATAGTCTACAATAAATTTCAACATAATTCTAAAAAAGTGAAAGCAACGTATCTTTCAGGACATCCTTTAACTTAATTTTAATATTCGCTGTACATTTGAAGTTGCTAGCTGTTACGATTACAGAGCTAGAGCCCTCTAATACATATACAGACGAAAAGAGTCATAAAAAAATGATCTCATTTAATATGTATATTTGTTTTGTTAGTACGAGTACTTGTAAATTATTATCTTTTGTTCAAGTAAGATTCGCTGTACTAAACTAGCACCGTTCCCTTTTACTCAGAAAAATGTCACGTGAATATTTTTGTAGCAGTTCTTTCCCCTGTAGTGGAAAAGTTTATGGTTAGCAGTATCATGCGATATTAACGCTACACTTTATAAAATAAAATATTAATAAAAATTTTATTTGTTTACTACACAATACAGTTCTAGTTTGTGTTAAACAATCTTGTGTTTTTTTTTAAATATTGCTTTCATTATTGTGTTATCACAATGATGGGTTAAGCATGTTTAACACGTGAGCTTTTTTTCTTGTCTCGTTTTCTTTTGTTATCAATCTGAGAATGAATGTGCTATTTAGCTTTGATAACTATTTTATTTTATAATCTCGTGCTTAAAATAATATAAGAATTGTTTTTATAGAATATAATTAAAATGGTTTTATTTGTTGCCTGAGTAGCTAATATATTGATCACGTGAAATTGGCATGCTAACTTTTTCTAGAAACCAACAATTGGTTTTATCGTTTTTGATTTATAACCGATAATGAAACAAACATTTCTTAGTGGGCTGTAATAATAACGTTTGAAAATTTTACAATAATTTTTTTTAAAGAGCGAAGGTTAATATACGATATTTAATGAGTGACTTAAAGTATAAAAGATATTTTTACATTTAACATTTTTTGTATAATTACATAGAGTTAGTAGGTGAAAAAGTGACAAGTTTAGAGAACAAGACGACTAAGCATCAAATCCATTTCCAATCAAAACTTTTGTTTAAGCATCAGTAAATGTGTTGCAAGCTCCCTTTATTTACATAATGGTTTTCTAAGCCGTGTAGAACTTCAAATTGTAAAATACAACCTTAAAAATTATGTTTAACACCTGAAAATAAATTCGGGCATATAGTTACTGCGGCTGTTCTCGCCGTCGTTTCCAATATTGGGTTTCTTTTTCAAGCATTGTTGTCGTGTCACAAATTATATGAACAATGTTGGCCTCAAAGGCGACAATTGCTGCTAGATTATTAGCAAAAACCAGTGACTTCACGTGGCCTGACAGTAAATAGGGGAGATTTGTCAAACCGAACGACCTTGGAGAACATTTGATAGGTCCATTTCTCGAAATCATTTTATACCCAAATTTTGATATCAACAAGCCAATGTTTTGTGAAGATAAAGATCTCAAACTTCTATCATATTTTTTTTTTTACTTTTATATATTATTTTAAAGTTTATTTTGCATTTATATTTTATTAAATTAATTTTTATGTAGTGTTTACAAAACTATAATAAAATTAAAAATAATCACCTCTATAGCGAATTATTTTCCATGTGAAAATCAAATTCCCCTTATCATGAATGTTTTCTTTTTGCGTAAAATGTAGAATTTTATTCACTGTTTTGTTCACTTTGATTTTTATAGTGGAATTCATATATAAGTAAGTATTTTTCATCATTGGTATGTAAAATGTAATTTTAGGGTAAATTTGGTAAATAAAATTTAAAAAGACATTCTTCTTAACAAGATTTAAGGTAACAGGTCAATTGCCTCGATATATGCCATATTATACATACAAGCTTTGGAGGTCCCTAACGCCGAATCTAAGAGCCAGTCCAAAATTTTTCACTTAATATTTTTAGCTTAAATTTGCATTTTGTACCCCGTAGAACATTTTCTTTTTTCATTTTTGCAAATGCAATATTAAAGTTGTGGAAAAAATTGTTCACGTGAAATTCCCAATACGAATTTTCAGTTCGGGTGAAATAAAAAATTTCACTTTTTATTCACGATACGGGTGAATGTTAATCCGACGAGAAAAGAATATATATTTAATAAAAAAATTCCCTGATGATCTAGGAAAAAACTACCAACGAAATGTCGGATGTGAACATATTAAATAAATAGTCTTCTTATTTAACTTGACCTTAAAAGCCTAAATATAGACAGCAAACATTTAATTAGTCATTTAATTATTTTTATGTTGGAAATGTCGCAATCAGTTGATTAGCAGTGCCAGCCCTCTCTGCTCTGTTAAGATACCAAAACAACCCTGATGAATAACAAAAAAAAAATTTTATGTTCAAACAGAATTAAAAAATCAACACGTATTTGAGAACAAATTATAATAGTTGAACTGCCTGCGTTATGCTCATATCCTGTACGAGGCGATGGCGCGTAAAGGAGGTCCTGTTCATAAATGCTTTACTACCCAGCATCAGTCGATTTAAATTTGTTAAAATGGGTCTGCTGATGTATACAGAAAGCTTTTCAAATATAGAGTAAAGGAAAGATGCTACAACCAAAGAGCACTTTTTGATTGACACACATAAATATTGTAAAGTTAATTAAAAAATAAAAATAAATTTTTTTATGTCAAAAGCAAAATAAAGGAATAATCATAAGTAATTTTCTTTACGAATTTATTCTTAATGTTATTTTGTTTGTAACTTTGTGCTTGAAAAATGTTCAAATATTTAATTGTTAAAATGATAAAATAATAATGATAAAAATAAGATAGATAAAAAATTCAGATGCAACATGTGTTTACTATGTTATAAATTTTTATTTAATTTTTATTATACCAAACCATTTTTGTTATACGAATATCAAACCATCTGTGGTAAGCTCGACCTTCTGTTTAGCACTTTATGTGAAATGCTGTCAAAAGCACGTATTAATTAATATTTAACAGATGTATGTAAGGCAAGTTCATTGTTTCTTTCTGGACTGAAAAATTAAAGCAATAAAATTTGTAAACAAACTTTTGAATTAATTTTAAAATAAATTAAAACAATTTTTAAAACAAACTACAAGCGATAATTTTCTTATTGTCTCCTTTTACAGAAATTCATTATTATTTTTAAAAGCAAAACCTGGCATAAGCTGCGCAAAATTATACATAATACAGTTAATATTGTAGTTTTTTTAAATAGTCTATATATAAATAAATAAGTAAAATGTAAAACAGCTGGTTGCTTCATATTGACTGTTTTGTTTAATTTTTGAAAGAAATATTAAAGTAAAAAGATTTTAAGGTGACTGCAGCTACTTTGTTTCGTTTATGGATTTAAAAACAAAGCAGTTAACAGATAAACCAGAAGCATTATTTGCTTGAATCATCAATTCAATAAAAATACATGCCATACTTTTAAGCAAATTTGTTTTTAGGTTTATTTCATTTAACTACAAAAAAAGAGTATTTTTAAAATTTTTTTGAACAAAAAGAAAAGTTTTCAATTTAGCTTGCGGCTGTGTTTAGATTTGAAGAGTTCTCTTTCCGTAAGTCAACACTAAATGCAGACAGAGTGGGGCCTAAAAAATTTTTCCATTCAATAAGTCACAAAAAATCCTTCTCTATTCTCATTCTCTCATTCACCAAACAGAACTATAACCACTGTTGCCGTTTGGTTACATTTTATACATTTTTTGTAACTTTTCGCAAGTTTTGGTACAGACACTAAATAAAGTAATATTACTGAAGAAGTACTTGTTTTATTATTTGAGGCATAAAACTCTCTGATAGCCGTTGTTCTTAACATATCAATTCGATTTTAATATTAAAGCTAATACACATGCAATTGTATTTTTAAAATTATTAAAATTATTTTATTTCAAAGAAAAAAGTCAAACGGATTTTTAAAAAAAGTCTTAATTTAGCTAATTATTTTGAATGGCGATAGCGTGTACTTTTCCACTACCGAAATATTAGTATTGAATCCTAATTTAAATCTTCATGAGTATCATCGGGCTGAAAAGTTTTTTCATATGTTTTTCAATTTTTTTTATTTTGCGTGTTGTTTTTGTTCAGTAAATGAATTTGTTTCCTTGTTATTTCCCCTGAATGGAATAAAACTTTTTACTATATTTTATATAAATTACATTAAATTACTATTTATTTAGGGAAAATTTAAAAACGTAACTTTTTTTCTCTAAAAATTAATAAAATTAAAAATGGAAAAATAAAATATGAATTATTATTATTTTTTCAATTTTGGCTTATTAATTGTGATAAATTATAAGAAGAACGTATTTTACGTATTCATCTATACGGTAGTCATCATTTGTAAATTTTTCTATTTAAACAATTATTTAGTAGAAGTAAAGTATAAGAAATTTTTAATTCGTTCATAGTGTACTTTTGGTAAATTTATTTCCCTACAGAGTCATTATTTCTTTTAAATTAAATCCATAACATTTACATTGTGCTTCTTTTACTGGCTCTATTCTTTAAATACATCTTTATTAGCGATGCCTTTCTGGACGGATTTTTAAAATTCTCGAAATTTGGTGCTTTGAAGATTTATTTTCAAAAATTTTGAAATTATTTGGGATTCCGAAAACTTGAAAATTCCCGGATTGCGAAGTTTCTTGGGGATTTGTGCTGAAAAACTTACTAAAATAAATAATTGACCGTTTGATGTTATTTAAGTTACGCGATTAAAAGTATTAGAAGTTTATTTACAATCAAAAAATAAAAACTGTTAAATTATATAGAGTTCTTTAGAAGTAACCTAAACGTTTCTTTTACCAGTATCTCGTTACTGTAACTTGTAAGTGAGAAATGCATATTCAAACCGTATTCCAATATTTTGATTAACTTTGTTAGATATTTTCAGGGATATATGACTACAATATACATACGAAAAATATATGCTCAAAATAAACAAAACAAAAAATTACAATAATAATAATTAAACATTAAATTAAAAAATTACATTAAAAATTTATTTTCAGCGTCGTCCGTTGCTTATGTTATACAGTTTCTCACTGACTGTTGTGTATGTTTTTGTCTTTATTATTTCCATGAATACTAATTGTTCATCGATTATGTGAGTGCAATTGTCACCGTCTTTTTTGTTTGTTATATCTTTTCTGTGGGAATGTTTATTATCTAAAGTGTCTCTTGTATGTATCTCTTTATTCTATTCAATTCTCCTACTAAAATTTTAACAATTTCAAATATTGATTGATGTCCAGTTATCGCAGCTAGGGCTTTTTATTTTTTTTGGTTAAGAAGTTTGTGTGTATTTAGGTCCGACTTCTGCGATGCCAATTTTCTTGTTAGTTTTGTTTTAGTCGTACCAACATATACTTTTTGGCATACGTCAGCGTCATCACTATTGCACTTAATTTCGTATACTAAGTTCGTTTTCTTCATCTTATCCAGGAAGTAATTTTTGAGCGGTGTAGTCCTTATCAGAGAACTGCACGAGTACACCGCAACCGATGAGTGCACCGCATACTCGAGTATTTTAAACACCGCAATAAAAAGTTGCGGTGTTTATTTGCCCATTCCTGTAAAAACGAGTATCAAAAATATCGCAATCAGAATTTTAAGTATTTTTTATACTCGTACGCAGCGTTGCCAGAAGCTTTGAGAAGAAAATAAAAAAAACCATCAAATCCTATTTTGGTTTAAAAATCATCAAAAATATGATAAAATCATCATTTTGGCAACGCTGCTCGTACGCGAGAATTTTTTAATTATCTTTATTTGTAAGCAACGTTGCCACATTTTTACCCTATTAAAGTTTTTCACTGCCGTTTTTTGAAATACTGCATTGTATGCAGATCTATTTATAAACAATAAAAAAAAAAAACAAAATTTGATCAAATCTATTGCTTAAACATTATAAGCAGAAAAACAGACAACAACCGTTTTCATAGGTATGAAATACAACACATATTTAATGAATAAAATGCAATAGAAGCCGCCTAAATGTACAGCTTTTGTACACTATTTAAAGCAGGTATACTTATTTTGTTGCTGTTTTTTATGAACAATTATTTTCAGTTTATGCGCCTTGTTGTCATAAACGTGCTACTAACGGTATTTAGGAAAACAAAATGATAAAATGAATCCGTGAATAAAAGGAAAATTACTTAGTTTTTTTAGTTTTAACAAAACTGTATATACGCAGATGTAATATTGCATTGACTGAATGTCATTAGACCTCATAAATAATAATAAATAAAACAAAGTTTTTAGTTTACATATTTTATTTTGTTAAATATAATTATTGCTTTTATACCTATATATTTATTTTAAAAATCTATTTGCTTAACAAATAGAATTTTTAAATTTCTATCCTGTGTGACTTAAAAAAAAACTAACAAAAACGTAATTAAATAAACAATGAATTATTCTTGAGTTATTAGTGAACTTTTGTTGTGTTTTTAATAAATCAAAATATGGCGAATTTTACGGGTTCTATTTAATTTAGTTTCTGTTATATAATAAATAAACTTTCATGATTTCAAAGAAGTTATTATGTTAGCTAATTTAAAAATTGGCGACTTTTGATATTGTGTTTGATCTAATAATTCTGATCTGATAACTCTGTTTTCCTCTCACTACACACGTTAAAATCTCTCTCTTGGTGTTTGTTGTGAGTATGAGCAGCGTTGCCAAAATGATGATTTTATCATATTTTTGATGATTTTTGAACCAAAATATGATTTGATGATTTTTTTTCTTAAATTATGATTTCTAATAATTAAAAATTATGATTTTTGTATTTCAAGTGTGTAGTACTTTAATTGTAATTTTACTACATAGTGAAGATAAGTTTTGTATCAGCTTGTAAACAAAACTAAATTTTTCAAAGCTCATCCTGTCAAATACATAGAATGTATTAGAAACTGCAACGCCTTTACTTAAAATTTTTAGACAATTTTATACAAACAGAATATGTGAAAATGAGTCACAATAACGACCTTGACTTTGAAAACAAAAGTCTATTTCTACACAACGATAAAGTCTATCTGGGTGTTTTTGTTAAACAAAAAATTTCTAGCTCAAAGCTCACTGCAAATGAAAAAAATGAATTTATTGAAAATTGTCTGGCATTTTACATTGAGTTATGTAAACAAGTATTAAAATTATTTGATTTTAACGATACGCTTTTAAAAGAGCTCTCATGTCTTGATCCTTTGAAAATTATAAAGTGAAAAATTAATTCTCTGATAGGCTTAATACACAATTTTCCAAATTTAATTAGTGAAAAGGATTTTCAAAATTTAGATGACGAATTTAGAGAACTCCGCTTTACAAAATTCAGTGATCATTTTACAACTCTAGATAATCTTAGCTGTAAGAAATTTTGGCCAAAAGTTTCAAAAATAACTCGTACTGACAACATTCCAGGTTTTCCGGTGTTGTCAAAATTTGTTCAAAACTTAATAAGTCTTCCTATTTCTTCAGCAAATGTCGAACAAATATACTCAACGGCCAACTTAAACAAAACTTAATATAGAAAAAGATTAGACAACAGCACTCTCGAATAAGAAACTGTTTCTGCTATAGTTTAAAAATTAACCAAGATATCATTAAAAATATGAAACCCTATATATATTAGAGTAATAGTTCTTCATAAAACTTCGTACACTCTTAACAATAATAATTTAAATATATACAATGTATGTTAATATATGTATTTTAATTATAATTTTTAAAAAAATTTTGTATTGAAAAAATGATGATTTTTTTCCGTAAAATATGATTTTTTTTTCTGCATATGATGATTTTCTTTTCAAAGCTTCTGGCAACGCTGAGTATGAGTACGAATAAAGTAAAGCCAGCATCGCAAACAGAGTTGCCACACAAGAAATTGACTTCCTACCAATAATTTTCAAAAATCCTACCAAAATCGTTCACAGCCTACCAAAAATTTAAAAATGCATTTCTTGCACATAAACTCTGTTATACTCATTTGGTTTTTTTCCGTAATTGTTGAGATGGAAGTTTATCTTTTTAGAATGAACACCCATCCCTTTCCTGAAGCCAATCAAATTCGCTCAACCATTCGGTTCTAAATTTTCTTTTGACTGTTTCTTTACAATGATCACTAAAAGTATTATATTATTTAAAAATGTTTTAAAACAAAAATTTTAAGAGTGGTTTTACCTGGTTGATGGTATGTCGTCTTCTGAAAATAAACCTTCACTCAAAAATATTGTTAATTTCAATTTCATAATATTGTTCGGATTTCTTAAGCCATGGTTATAGCTTTAATCATCTCTATGCAAAAAGCAGAGATGTTTTTTATTTCACCTAAGATAGTTTTTGAAAACAGTGGTAGCACTATTCAAAGTTATTGTTTATTTAATTCAAAGTTACATTTTTTTTTTAATTATGTGTACTGAATTTCTAAGGAGAAAAATTTACTATTACTAAAAAATTGCTACAGGAGGAAATCCTACCAAAAATTTAAAAAAAATGCAACAAACCAACCAAACTACCAAACCGTTTTTTAAAGTCGAAAAACTACCAAGTTTGGTCCGATTGGACCAAAGCGGCAACGCTGATCGCAAACATTTTACTTGAGTATGGTAGACACTTATACTCAAATGGAATGGGTATAGTAAATACTCTCACAAAAGAAATGCGGTGGCGATCACACCGCAACCGCATTTAAGATGAGTATACTTAGAGTATTAAAAACAGACACTCTTGCAGTTCTCTGGACCTTATCTTCTCTTTATTTGTTAGATTGTACGCAAACTTGTAGTTGGAGAATATCATTTATATGAGTGTATATCTTTTTTGCAAACACTGTTGCCGTTATGGCGATTTCCGGCCAAACGTGGCGATAAAAAATCCTTTTTAGCGATACAAATTTTAAAATGGCGAGAGGGGAGATTCTTGGCGTTATTTAAAATACTTTGCGAAATTTTTGGCTATTTTCTTTTTATTCTCTACGAAAATTGACCAAAATGCATATTATTGGCATATTATTATATAATTGATACGTTAATATTACAAGAAAGTTATTTTCTATATTAAAAAAATTGTTTAAAGAAATGCTTGATCGGCTTCCAGAAGACATGTCTATTTTTGAAGTTTGTTGTCAATTTTCAAATTATATTTTCTGCAGCTCAAGTTGTTTCTGAATGACTTAGAGACCTTTGGTATTTATGAAACAGTTTTTATATCTAAAGCTATTTGGCGAAAAAACCCGAAAAAAACTGGCAAAACTTAAAATGCTTCGGAACGCGAAAATGACTATAGTTTTAAATGCATAAAGAAAACTAAACTTTGTCGTTGCAAAAAATCTGTAAACAAAACTTGCACCAAGATTTAATCTGAAACCAAGAATGTCACCTTATTTAACTCCAAAATAGGTAAAATGGCCACATTTGCCTTCGAAAGAATGTGTTTGTCCCACTTACATCATTCAATAATCATAATAATATTATATTATATTTTTTTACTTGAGATTTATTTCAATTAAATTTAAAACAATTTTTTACCCTAAATAATTAAAAAAAATAATTGTATATAATCTAATTATTGATATTTTTTGTTTCCTGTTTCCTGAAGATGCCACCCAACGGTATGGCGAAATATTGAAAAAATAAATACAAAATAACAAACAATATTTTTATTTATAAACTGACCTACTGCTTAAAAAATTAGCAAAGAAAAAAAAATAATTAATTTTCTAAACTGTCATTGATTTAAAGTATTAAAAAACTCTAAAAGTATTCAAGTAAAAATTATTAGATTTAAAAAAATATAACAAATCAACTTAAACTATGAATTTTTGCTTGTGCTTGAACGTCTAGGGGCACTGCCGTTCCTAGGGGCACTACCATTTTTAGGGGTACTACCGTTCTTTTTTGCCGCAGTTATGCTACTGTTTTCATTGGTAGTATTAATTTTGGTTGTCACTGAGTTGTTGTTATTATTGCTGCCTACTAGCACAGGACGTCTAGGAGGCATACGTTCATTGACAGCATCAAGACCCTTAGCTTCAGCAAATGAGGTAATTTGTGGTGTGGCGCCTAGACCTTGTAAAGCTGCAAGAGATAAATTTATAAAAATTAAAAATATACAAGATGACATTTAACGAGGTATATTAACTTAATGGGAAAATGTTGCATGATCATTTTAATTAAGAGTTAATTAGTCCAATTAATAAATACATTTTATGAAAATGTGAAAATATAATATAGAAATGATTACAACTACATACCACTTATAAGCGAATCTTTGCCTCCAGACAAGGCACCCATAGGTAAAGCACCTGTCGGTGTTAAGCCCTTTAACTGTAAAACGGATTCTGATTCTTCTCTGCAAAACGGAATAAAGTTATTTAAATTTTTACTGTTATTTTAGTATTCTATGCCTTAACTACCTTAAAACCGAGAAAACTCTAGCCATTTTTCCAATGGCTCTTATTTTATTTCTTATGATTTCTTTACGTAAAGTTGACATCGTCGAAACTAAAATATTAATTAAAAGAGTAATAAAAATGCATTAAATTAACAAATATCAACAGGTGTTTCAAAAAAATTTTATTCTAAGAAGCTGTGTGCTGGAGTAACATAAATATATACATGAATTTATTACTGTTAGTTTTAAATTTTAGCCGAAAGCTTTGTAAAAGCTTTTATTATTGGCAATATTTAAATTTTATATTGTTTTTGGTTGTGATCTTAGATAAATAAGCTTTTATATACTTGATATATGTGTTAATAAAATATAGTGCTCTATTTTTTTTTTTTTTTTACAAAATACAACTTTTTAAGCATGTATAAATTACAGTTTTATAAATTTTAGACAAAACATATATTTTTTGTTTTAATAGAAGCAAAATACTATTTTCTATTGTTTCAACTTATTGATGGGCTCAACTTAACTTTTGGCGATCAACTCGTCTGCAAATTTTATATGGAAATAACTTAAAAAACTGAGTGCTTTTCATAAAAAAATTTCTAGACGAGTTGATCGCCTGTAATACAGAAACAGCACATGACATATTTTATTGTTTTATTAATTATTATTATTTAGTCAGGAAAGTTTAAATTTAATGTTTACAGGCGCGACTCTTCAGTTGAAAGTTTATTTTTGCTTAATCGTAACAATAAAAGTTATAAACAAAACTAAATCAGCGAGTAAAGCGCAATCTTTCTCTTTCAAAAATTTTTGTATACATACAAAATGTATGTAACAAATTATAATAGCGCGGCGTCAAAGCTTAGCAATGAAAAATCGGATTTTTACAGTGCGTTAGGAAGTCAAGTTGGCTGCTTTTTTGTTTGTTTTGCTGTTTGCTATATATACCCTTCACCACAAAAAGTGGAAAACTGGTATAACTATGTTTGTCATTCCGTGTGTAATTTCTACAATATCCATTTCCGACCCCATAAAGAATATATATTCTGACTCCTTATGCATAGCGAAGTCGATTGTGCGATGTTCGACTGTCCTTCCGTGTTAGTGTTAGTGCCTAGGCAAACTTGATTTTATATTTACACAAAAAAAAACAGTATGTCAATCGAAAGAGGTGCTATTGAAAATCAACATGATCGGTCCATGTCCTTCGAGGCAGCAGGCAAAACACCACGCCTACCTCTAATTTTTCCATGTCATTTGGAACAAAAGTAACTAAACAAAAATTAAATATATGGTGCGATATAGAATAAAACAAATAAGAAAAAACTGGAGCTCGCCCATATTTTCCGAGTTACTGGGGTCTGAAGTTTTCAAATTTTTTAAAATATCAATATGGGTATCATTTTAAGGCTTTTGGAAAGATTTTTAAGGAAATTCACTCTTACTTGTCTTTAGTTATTTTATCATTTTCTTATTTCAATATAGTGGGTTTTATAAAATAAAATGAGCTAATATTACTGTTTAAGACACAAAGTTGACGCTTTCATTTAGGTAATGGCATTTCAGAAAAAAAGCTTTGTGCTAGATTGCGTTGGGCTTTATTCGTTAGCGTCGAAAGCACTGAGCGAGTTTCAATTTACTAGCCGACGATTTTACTTTTTGCTACATAGTAAATTTGTCATCAAGTACATGCAGGAGCTCAGCTGATATTTGTTTGCTTTGTGTTTTCATCACCATATATGTCAAAGTTTGTTTATATTTTTGGACAGCGTTTGTTTATATTTTTTATTTAATTCTCCGTTTCCTTTTTTCATCATACCGATTCGCTAGCTTGTAACTAGGTAGTTAATTGTAATCATGATAAATGTAATCAAGCCCCTAAGGAAATTTTTCTGTGAAAGCGATGAAACTATGAAAGTATAATTTACATTTTAAATATTACAGTATAATAGCGATAATTTATATTGCGATAAATCGAATTTTAGTTTTTTGGATAAACACCATTAATTCGTATTTTTTATTTAAGCTCCGTAAAACGTAAATCTTGTTGTATCGAAAAGCTCTATAATCTGAATTATACACTCTCTGTCTTTTTAATGCGATTGCTTTAATTAATGGAATATATTTATAAAATTTACTTTTTTTATTTAATCTTTTTATCAGTTTTGTTATTAAAAAAAAACTCAAGTCTTTATTTGCAATCGTTTTTTAACTTGTTCCAAATATTTTGCGAAATCTTGAAATTAAAATATGTAGTTTTGTTAACAAAATTCATTTAAAGCTTATATAAATATATTCCATAATAAGTACTCTGTTCAAAATTGCGAACATTGTTTAGCAACTTTATTGAAAAGTTCGACAATTACCTTGTAGTGCCAAAACCACTATTTAGAAGCAATTTGCGGTTTTATTGCCTTTTAGTATTCAACAATGATTACTGTTTTTTAAAATTTGGCACGAAAGAAATTCAGCTGATTACTTCTTAATTGGCAATTATTGTTGCCAGAAACATTTGCTCTTGTTAAATATGCTGCCCGAAATATTTCGATATTTTTACAAAATAAACAGAGTAAAACTTAGTCCCAATTTTCACGAAGCAATTCTTATTAATAAACTTATCACTTATTCTTCTTTAAACTTGCCTTGTCGTATTCACAATTCTTAGCTTATTAGCTTATTGTTTTAGCGGTTCTTCTTCTTTTGTGCAACAAATTTCAATTTGTATATAAAAAAATATAAAATTTAATCAGCTGAAAATGACGAATAAGAAAGCAAAACGAATTGAACAAGTACATCGGCTTGTGTACTCGTTTCTTTTCCCCTTGTCGCTCTCACCAAAAAGCAAAAGGAATAAGCCGATAAGAATTGCCTAGTCAAAATTGGGACTTAAGGAACATTATTTTTATACCCTTCATCACCGGTAGAAAATGGATACATCTACGTTTGTCATTCCATTTGTAATTTCTACAATATCCATTTCCGGCCCTATAAAGTACATATGTATATTCTGAGTTCTTGTACATTGCGAAGTCGACTAGGTGATTTGATGTCTGTTTGTTCCGGTTGAAATTAACTTTGCTATGGCACTATATAAGCTAAAAAAAAAAAAATTAAATACGTCAATCGATCAGACATAGTTTCAAAAACTGTGCTATTGAAAATCAACGAGATTGGTCTACGTCCTTCGGCCTCGAATTTTTCCATATGATTTAAAAAAATCTACTTTAGTCAAAAACTCTAATAATAATAAAAAAAAACAAATGTATAAAGCGATATAGAATTAAAAAATAAAAAATAATCCGAGTTATAGGCATCTGAACTTTTCATAGAAAAGTACGATTGTACATTATATTTTTATAAATATTAATATAGATATCGTTTTAAAGCTTTTGAAGAGATCGTTAAGAAAATACTAAAATATTTTTAAAATGCTTAACCCTTTAAGATCCGATAACATTTTTATGTAAAATTATATATATGTATGTAGCACATAATTTTTTTCTTATTTTTTAAATATCTGTCACTCCAATATTTGCTTTTTTGATTAGAGTTACATCACTAAACTAGATTTATATGTGATGAAGATTGGGCATACCCGAATAAAGCACTATTACTTTTTTTTATTTTTTTTATTTCGCTGCAGTTTTTATACGAGTTCTTATTGGCATTTCGCATGAAATGCTTAACAGAATACTATGTTGTTTATAATAAACCTGTATTGAAATGTAAAACAAAAATGAATCTTAACCCAATAAATTGTTGAAAAAGTTTTAACAAATTGTTTAAAAATATAAATAAAGTAATTGATATTTTCTGTTTAACTTTTATAATGTTTTACGTATCCTTTTTTACTTAACTTTACAGATGATAATATATTTAATTTTTTGTTACTCTAAATACATAATTTTAATGCTGATATGCCATCTGCTGTACACAATCTGTTTGTAAGAAAATAATATTAAAAGGAATAGCAATTTAAGCACTAATCTATGAACTAAGCGGCACCTACTGTATAATTTATTTTTCGCATGACCAAAACTTACAAGGCCTTTTAGTAAAAATTAGAGATTCTTACCTTTTTTAGTTTGAACATTATTAGCATTCGAATTCATTGGTACGAGAACAATTTTCTTACGGAGTTCTGATTAAGAAAAAATACATAAATACATCACATGCAATACAAATATAAATATTTACATAAATCAATCGATAATTGGGATATTTATTTTATACCTATTGACACATTGACACAACAATAAATAAAAGAAATCATTCAAGAGTGAAATAAATTATGTATAAATTATGTATAAATTTTGTTGTTGTTTTTTATTTCGTATTTAAAACATTTAAATACAATAGTCATAACCACAAATATTAAAAATTTTTTCTTGATTATTATTGAATAATTGTTCAAAGCACTAATATTGTAAAAGAACTGGGAAATAAAGAATTTAAAAAAATATAGTTATTTTTTTCTGCATTATGCATTATTTATGGAATGGAATATATTTTAAGATATGACGAAGGAGTTAAAAAATACCACCACTTGGTTTATACTATAACCTTGATGTACATTCTCTCTATTGTTTTAAAATGACGGACTTTTCAAAAAGTAAAAAAAAACTATTCTGTGTCTGCGAACAACTTGTCAGTCTACAAAAAAAATTATAGCATAAATTATCGTTGTTAAGTGTTAAAAATGTAAAAAAATTTTGGACATAATTTCTGACTAGGACTCATATGCTTTAAACTATTTTCTAACAACATATATCCTTTAAAAATTAACAATTAAAGGATATTAATATATTGCAAGCTTAGTACTCTCTTCAAATTTGCAGAATTTTTTTAAACATAATTTATTCCGCTTAAAAAATATAAATTTAATATTCATTTAGTATGCAACATTGTTTTCTGTTGGTAACAGTTTCATGCCAACAGGGTGCAGTTCATAGTATTTCGACGTTTAAACATTTTGCAGGTTAAAAAACATGCTGCCAGAAACAGATCAGAAACGGAAGAGTATATTGACTTACAACGTTTTGTATAATATGGTAAACATAACATTATTATTTAAATACATAAAAAATAAGATAAATTATTCTTTTTTTTTTATTCGCAAACTGATTTTTTAAGGAGTCAAGGAAAATATTGTAAATCATATTTACTATTGATCACAAATAAAATATTGCAAATTTGTATTGATTCATTCTTTCTTACACTTTCATTGTTTTCTTTTCATGCTGAGAGTTAATTTTGTAGAAACTAATACAACTTATTTAACTCTGTTATCAAGCCTAAAATCAGACTTTTTATTTTACCACATAAGATCTTAAGAATTATTAGTACAGACATGTACAACTTCGCAGCAGTTCTCTTCATTGAGATTCGAAATAAGGTTTTCAATTCTATTCTATGAAAGAAAATATCTTAAACAAATTTTAATCTCTTAATACTGTAAAAAACCTAACTTAAGACGCCGGCAATAATTGATGGCTTTTCTGAATTATCTCAAAGTCTGCTTCGGAACTATTAAACCTTAAACAGCTTAAGTTGTTATCATTCGTAAAGATCCATTAAATGTAAAGAGAATTTTGACTAAGCTAAAGGGAAAACAAACAAGTTTTAAGAGCAATTTGTTAATTTAGTATATATAAAAAATTTTATACAATTAAATGGAAAAACCATGTTTAAAACAATTTGTTTAACACTCTACTTGATCTTGATTTTAAAAGGAGCCAATTTTGTTTTTACCTCTCCTTTTAAAGCAGTAGTTGATCATTCGATAGAGCCGTCATTCAAAAAATCTTTGTTTATGCATACTACATACATACCATACATATTGAATGCATGTAAATATGTATATATGTAAGTATTTATGTATTTAAATAAAAGAATATTAAGCAAAGTATTTTAAGGATTTAAAAAAATTATTTTATTTATATAAGATAGTGGACGAAGTAGCCTAAATTTTAGATTAAAAAATTTCATTAAAATTCCAGATAAGAAGTAATTTAAGATCAATTTATATCAACGCATTTACTAACTTGATCTTAATGTGAATGGTATAGTACTCAAGATTTGTCACAATTAAATATAAATCTTAAAGTTGTGATTTTTTATTTGTAGTCGAATTTTTAGAATTATTTACGACGAATAAATTTTCTTTATTATTTCTATTTAAATTGAACATTTTACTTTTGCTTTTATTTTCACATTAAAAAATTATTTGTAATTGTAATCTACGTTAATTGTGCTTGATTCCTTTAAATATAATAAATTAATGATATTCTCATGAAATACTTATTATTTAAAAAACGAAAAATTAAATGTATTACTGTTCTTCTAATGATTTTTATATTTTTTTGCATGGCGCTTTTTTACTTTCAAGTGGCTCGATTGTTTTTGCTAACACTCTAATCAGATCATGTACAATAAAGACGTTGTGCAAGAAAATAACTTCGGTTAACGAGACTTTTTGTTTCAATACAAATCTGTTCAAGTCTAATTTTGAAAATGATTTACAATTGTTGTTGCATTTTGTCTTTGTGTATAAAAAGCAAAGAGCATTAAATTAACGTAATACATGTTCGTGTTGTTCTTAAAATTCAACTACTGTAAACAAGGCGGCGCGATCATACAAGTTGCAGGTCTCTGATCCATATGGCCATTTTGCTACTGCTCATATAGCTCAACAATGGATTCTACCCAAATTTAACTAAGAAAATTAAAGAGTCTTATATCTTAAGCCAAATTGATTAAATTAAAACTTTATTGAATCTATAAAGCAAAAAGACAATAAAAAACTCAAAAATATTTTATACAAAAGTACAGTAACCATTGAGTAACTATTTTTTTATTTTTTTCATGAAATATTTATGTTTAAAGGAATCAAGCACAATTAAAGCAAATAAACATAAAAAAGATTTCAAATTATAAATCTTCTTCTTGTGGTGTTGTTTAAATTAAAATTATATATAAATATTTATAATTTGTAAAAATTGCCATTTACCTTCTTCCAGTTCATCATCGGGACCACCCACCAGTTCTTCATCTGAACATATATTTAAAACATTAACAAGCATATCTGTTACCTAAAAAATTAATAAATTAATTATATAAAAAAAAAAAATATCTTCCAAAGAAGTGATTAATTTTATATGTTAAATTTAAAATTTCTTTGCAGAGTCTTTCAAATACAAAGCTGCTCCGTAGGTCAAAGCAAATATTTAAACTCGAAGATACCTTACAAACTATTGAATTCTTCACCCTTTTTAATAACCGGTTAGTAACAAAGCCTCTATAACTGTTTAATGTTGACGGAACGTAACAAATTTCATTACTGCTCGGCACTTTTACATTTATAATAACATCCGATAGTATGATACACGGAAAACGACAAAATTGTGCAATGATCACAAGAACCATATTATGTTTTCTGTAACAATACAATATGGTTGCGGGGATCATATAATAGTTGTTTAAATAGAAACGATAACATTTGATCATTGACTACAACAATAAGACTGATAAAAAAAAATGTAAAATTGTACTGCTGTCTTTTTGGGTTGCAAAAAATTAAAATACTTGGATGGCAAAGGTGCTCTTTTATTCCTGAATTTAATATTGAATATAAAAATCATAGATAAGAGATTGGTAAATGTACTTGCGGCATTACCTATACTAAAATTTCGTGTTTTTCTAGATATTAGAGTCGTTTATTTATTTTTTACTTTATGATTTTTTTTTTAATATTTACTGATTGTGACACGATCTCGAAAGAATTTTTTCTTTCATACAATTAAATTTTATATTTATATTTACAAACATTTTTAACCAACCTTAAAAAAGTAGAAGTTTATCAATTCGTCTGGTTTTTTTTGTTATAAAATTTATTTTATTTGAGTTTTTTAAAGTAATTCCTGAAAGATTTATTTAAATGACAAATACTCCAACTTACCTTTTCGCCAACAAATGGTAATGACCATGTAAATACATCCATAAAATTTGGCAACCAATATGGATGTGGTGAACAATTAAACTGTCGTATATTCATAACATTATTCTCATATTTAAGTACAGCTGCCTTTTGTCAAATGACAATAATTTATACAAATTTTTTTGTCGTTGTTGTTCGTAGGTGAAATATACATGTCGTAAAAAAAAGAAAATGTTAATGATTTTTTTTATAATAAATATAAACCATTAAAAAAAAAGAAAAAAAAAACCAAATAAATGAAATAAAACAAATAAAAAAATTTGCCTGCCAAAATTAGATTAAGATTATTGGTGGTAGACTTCTTATATACTTTTTTATAAATATTAATTTAACAATAATTTGTAATTATTTAAACATATATTTCTGATTTTTAATACGAGTACTAAATAGCTTAAGAAAGAATCGCTCTATTCGCAACTAATTAGTGATTAATTGTGTTAATAACACGAATAAGACGTAAGTTACTGAAGAGTCATAATGAAACTGATTTGGCTTGAAATGGCATAAAATTAAATTTTGATTTAAAATTTAAAAAGGGATCTAAATAGTGCGTACATATTCTGAAAACTTATTTTGTTGAAAATGGCTCAAACATGGTATACAACGAACTGTTATTAAATTTTTTTTTTAAAGGGACAAGCCTTTTCAAGCTAAAATTCTTGCCTTAAGAAAAACGAGTTACATGTTATTTCATAATATATTTTAATCAGTCAGCTCTCCTATTACAGAGATCATAAAATACCTCAATTCTTTCAGGCCATTCTAACAATTTTTTGTACTGAATGTTGATTAACTTGATCTCTTTCTGTATGAATTGCCATACAAAGTGGCTTCTTAGGAAATAAGTAGCCGGACAGGGCTGGATACGTGTTAAATTTTTCAGCACCGTCTCGCTTGTTCTGTCGTTTAAATTCAACGCGATAAACACCTAAGATAAGATGGTATCAATTGGGAGAGTCAGACCACGCAGAATAATATGTATGTTGTGCTTCAATGACAAGCGACTGATGTGCGCACTAGTAGTAGGTTAGCAATTCGTTGCTAGTGGGTGCAAAAAGAGGGTGATGGTCTTTTAATTTCTTGCCGTATATCTGATACTATTTGCGTTATCTGGGACAAATGTATCCTAAATTTCAAACTGATTTTCATTAAGAGCGGTGTTTAAAAAACGAGCTTCTTATGTCTTGAATTCTTAACTATATATAATAATTAAAATAATTAAGAATTTTATATACTTTTAATAAATATTTGAATTGATTTTTAGAATCAATCTTGTTTCTGCTTGCAAATTTGAATTTAAGGATTTATCAGCACGAATCAAGAAGTGTTTGGTAAACTGAAGTAGCTTGATTGAGTAGATTGATGTGATAGCTTTTTATGTAGTAAGTCAAAATAAACAAAGGTTGTGTAACGTTTATTCTTTACTATATTTGTATCCTACTCCATTCTACTCTTTTCTATTCTATTCTATGCTGTTCTATTCTATTCTATTATATTCTGTTTTATTCTTATCCGTTCTTTTTGATCCCTTTTGTTCTACTCCAATTTGTTCTATTCTATTCTGTTCTATTCTATTCCATTCTGTTCTATTCCATTCTGTTCCGTTCCGTTCTCTTCTAATGTGTTCCATTCTGTTCTATTCTAATTTTATTAACACTGTGCAAATTTAACTGACTATCAAAGTTAAGTAAATAACAAAATTTTTATGACTATTATGTCACTATCGGATCGCTCTTTAATAGCAGCTATAGTTATACATCTTCTGTGAAAATTTCAAGAGTCTACCTATAATAGTTTCAGAGATAGAGCACTGCTACGGAGCGGCAGGCAAGGTGATAAAAACATTAAAAAAATTACCTTTTCCCCTAAGGAACTTTGGGTAAATATTTTCTAATTATTATTATTCTTAAGATTTCAAAATTAAGTACCTTATTATTATAAACATCCAAATAATTTGGTGCCGAGAATATCGTAATTAATGATGGAAAACCGGTCACCTGGTTCTTACGATACATACGATATCTGTGTAAAAAGAACAATAAAAACACAGATTTAAAGTGTAAAATAAATGTACATACCCCGCATCTTGAGCTTCGTGGGCTCTTACAACAGACAAAAGATTATTCTTTTGAAGAAATTCACAGCAGGCTAAATAACTGAAAATCATAAAAATCAAGTGTACTTAAACAAATAATAATATTTTATTTAAAGCTAATTTTAATCAAAATCTATTCTAAGATTTTACACGTAAATACCTGAAAAAATAGGAACAACCGCGTACTGAATTGTGTGTAAAATAATCATTGTTCTTTTCGGTGCCAAATTCTTCTAATGGATCTGACCACAGCAAATCACACATTGGACCAAAAGCAGGAGGTTCACGGAATCTATTAAGCTAATGATTAATTGTTCAAGTTTGTTTTTTATGTAAAAAATAATAATAATAATAATTTGTAACTATTTGTAAACAAATACCTTTCTAATATCATCAAGTGTGAAAATTTCTGGTGATAAGCCACCATGTATACAAAGAAACTGTTGATTTAGTAGCGCTGCCAATGGCAGACAATCAAATGCCTCCATACAGGCATCATAGATTCGTTCTGAGTATTTAATTTCACCTTAAATGGATAATTAAAAATAATAAGGAATTGAAAGTTATTATTAATTTAATATAAGATTTATAGCTTACGACTTTCGTTAATAAATTTATTACTTAAATAACAAAGGAACTAATTACAAAACAATTAATTGTAAATAAATTTACGGTTGAAAAGAATTTAAAAATTTTTAAAAGTACTTCATCTAATAAATAAACAATTTTTTGACGTCAAAATTTACTTAAGGCCTAAAAACCCCATCGAAACTCTATTCTTTTTTTTTAGTAACTTTTGAAAGGAGGTAGAAAACAACTGCTGTTCTTTAATTAGGAGCTCCTCCCATTTTATCTTCTGCTGTTATAATACACAGCCTCCTTCACCAATTTTTTTTCCTTTTTCCTATTGAAACTCTAAGATGTTTGTACTGTCCTGATGGGATTCGAACTATGATTTTATTTTTAATAATTCAAACAATGCGACTGGTGTTCGCTGCATGGTGAGAGCAACAACTTATTAATATCTGTTTTTTCTTAGCTAAGACACAATCCAAAATCTTAAAAGGACAATATATGATCACAGTTGGGATAAACTACTAATTTTTGGTAGCGAATATTCGTGGCCAAAAATAAAACATATTTGTGTACATTAAAAAATTAATAACGTCTTTTAAAATTCGCCATACGGAACGAACTCTGCACTATATTTATTTATATTTCTTACGCCGGCTTGTCATTTGCTGATACAATGTGACCATATTGGACTTTAGTTTCAAAGTATTTCAGCAAATAAAGTTATTTTAATTAAATAATTTATTTACTTCTATTTTATATCATTTTAAATAAGTGTACAAATTCGTTGTTAAATATAAATATTGTTTTCAGTTGTGCGTTTGTTGATGTTTTATTTTTTATATGGTCACCCTCTCAGCACAAATAGTAAAGAACTTAAAAAAATAATAAAAGCTGTGTTTTTGTTATCGTTATTAAGTTCTATACGACGAATTTTCACAGCGAATGTTAGACGACAAGTTCTTCGTGCTTGGCGAAATTCATCGTTCGCACTAGTTGAGTTCCTAGCTTTAAGCTTTTATTGTTACAGCAACGTAAAGGGTTGCTAAATTTTATTTTCTCCACAAATTTATGAACAAACTATGGTTTGTCTGTAGATGAACATCAGTAGTAATACAAACATGGCTTTGAAAATAATGTTTACAGAAAGCGTTCGCCAAACGTACCAAACAAACAGCCAGTGACGACTGTCAGTGAATCAAGCCGATGCTATTTTAACGGCGGCGGCGGCACGAGTAAAAATGTTTGGCGACTGCGGCGACGTTTGCAGAAGCAAATCAGCAGCAGAAATAATGTCGTTTTGTTTCTATTATTTATGTTTAATATGACTTAAAATTTACTTGTAATAGTTTAGTTTAGGTTAGCTTTAGATTGAAATTATTTCGGTAATCATTGTTGAAAAAATTTGTTTATTACAAATAAATTAACTGTTTTGGTAATTTTTTAATAGTTTTGTTTTTCATCACATATTTACATACATGTTTTAGATAATTTTTTTATTTATAGATAAAATAACCCTGGAGTTAATGTCGACGTCGTTGACGGCGTCAAATGTCAAAAAAAAGTTGAATCGTATGAAATTGTATGAGAGCAGTTAATCTCAACGCGTTGCAACGCCGTAAAAGTTCAATCTGTTTCAACTTTTTCGGCGTTAAAACACCGTCAACGACGTCGACATTAACTCCAGGGTAAAAATTGAAAGCGGCTAATAGAAATCACAATAGAAATTTGACAAATTTTTTCAAAGAAATAATTTCAATATGTACATATTTAAACGTTTACTTTAAAAGTCATCCTATCAATTTTTTTAAAGGTTTTTTATTTTGAAAAACACATAAGATATCAATATTTCATTGAATCATAGCATTAATAGCCAGTTGTTTTAAACCTGCCTTTAGTAAAGGAAACGATTTTATCTGCTTTGCATTATTTAAGCTTCAATTACTAATTTTATTCTTAATTATGTTTAATAGATAAAAAAAGTAATGTGAAGATTTTTATTTGTAAACCCATATTTCAGTACAACAAAATCCTTCCTTTAAGATGTTATTTCCAGCGGCTAATTTTATGCCGGCTTAAGCTTTGAGTCGGCGCAAGATGGCGGCCGCCGATTTTGAGCCGATCAGCTTGGTTCTCTGACGACGGTTTTCACCGAGAGATATGATAACAGAACCTGAAGTGATTAAACCTGATCGTTATTTATTTTATACTTCACTCACGTGAGCATAAAAAATCCGTGGTGAGTGGGTGGAATTTTTGCGTAATATGTAACTGATTATTTTGCTCCTGCTTGTTACAGGTGACATTAAAAAATTAAAAATTATCTATGGTTGTTTCTTTATTTTTTTCGTGAACTTGAATAATGTTTATTCCATCTCACGTGAGCGTGAGCAACAAATTTGGAGTGAATTAGCGTACACAGCTGCGTACACGCATACAGTGCTCTTAAAATAAAGGAGGAAGTGTACTCGCCAATAAGCTGATATTGCTATGAAAATATCACTAAGAATTTTCCGCAATTCATTTGATAACAATGTTAGGTGTTAGGGTCTACAAAAGAAATTTGGTAGGAATATTAGAAAAAATACTCTTTTTTAAGAATATTTTTTTTTAAATAATGAAATTGCAAAACCAATTATAGTTATGCCGCTAATTTTAATTTGACTTACATTCCTTTTTAAAAGTAAAATATTCCGTAAGATGGCGGCACTCATGATTACCCCGCAATAAATGTAATGTATCAGGAAAGCAGATTTTTAGAGACCACAAATATAAAACGCACTAAAATAAAATGAAAAAAAAGAAATCTTTAAACATTATTTATTAATTAAAGCTTAAATACAATTTACCTCAATACTAAAATAACCGCGATCAACATAATCTCCCAAAAATAAATAATTTGTTGACTCTGGTGGTCCACCAACCTCAAACAATTTGACCAAATCAAAAAATTGGCCATGAATATCACCGCACACTGTAATGGGAGCTTCCACATCGATCATATTCTTTTCATTGCGTAACAGAGCAGCACCCTCGTTAATTATTCTTAAGGCGGGTGCTTCTTCAATGCGACCTTCTTGAAGAAAATGTTGTTTTAAAACTTCATAATTAGGTTTTTTTGTCTTGGCATCAAATACTTCTTCCATGGTCAGTTTATGGGCTGGTGGTAGGGGTACCTCTAAAATAAAAAAATAAAAAAAAAAATCAATTCAATTGTATTTACAAATAATAAAATTTTTCTAACTGAAAAATTATCATGAATAAATATATGAACATTTAAATAATGATTTTGAGAGATTATAACAATTAAAAAGTGTCAGAAATTTTTGCAACCATTCATTATTATTTTCATATTCCTTTCTTCACCACATTGATCAAAATATTTTAATTGAAATAAATATTGTCAAAAGAATGAATTTAAATGAATATAAATATGGCTATTAATAGCAAAAAGTTTTCTTTCACAGGCTCATGACCACACAAACAGCAAAAAAAAAAAGAAGATCATTCACATATTTGAATTTATCATGTGTTTTGGTTTTACGTTCAATGGCCGCTATATACGTCAGCATTATAGAATTTTAAAACGTAACCAGACAGACACATTGAAGTGGAGTTTTAGGTTAAAGAGTTATTAATTAAGCTGAATGTAATTAAAAATATTTTCCCGGAAGCTAGAATTTTTTGTTATACTACCCTTCACCACAGGTGGAATAAGGGTATAATATGATATTAGAACGTAACCAGACAGACACACTGAAGTGGAGTTTTTCCTTAAAGAGTTTGTCAAAAAGCTGAATGTTATTAATAATATTTTCCCGGAAGCTAAATTGGTTGTTATTGTACCCTTCACCACATTTCGTGTTTAATTTCTACCCCAATAAATTAAAATTTCCGACCCCATAAAGTATATACATACATATATTCTGGGTTCTTTTGTGTAGCGAAGTCGATTGAGCGATGCCTGTTTGTCCTTCCGTGTTCGGTTTGAAATTAACTTTGCCAAGGCCTTAGATGATCTGGAGGAAATATAAATACGCTAATCGATCAGACATAGATTCGAAAATTTTGATATTGAATATCAGCGAGATCGGCCCATGTGCTTTGAGGCAGTGGACAAAAAACCATGGCTGCCTCCAATTTTTCCATATCATTCCGATCAAAAACACATATATATGGTTCTCTTTTAAAGTTTAAGCGAGTTAATCGCGTCCCTTAATGATGCAAGTTTTCATGTCATCGACATTTGTACATTTCGTTTTTGATTTGATTTTCGTTATTGTAGTTTTTTGTGCCAACAACAAAAATTTCATGGTGAAAGTTGGCACTAAGTGTACTTCATATATTATTTTCCAACAAGAAATGAAAATTTTACACTAACAGATTTGCAACAATTCTTAATGGATCGGCGTTACTATCGTAGCTTTTTACTTCTAAATTGGAAAGAAGTTTTTAGTAGACTAAATCTATAAGATGGCTTGTGTTCATAGATGTTTTATTTTGTAATTTAATTTGTAAGATCAGGCTATATTTGTATAACACTTTTTGTAAAAAGTTAATGGACTTTTGGGAATTTGGTAGTTATTCGAAAAAAAAATCAGTGGCAACACTGTTTGCGGTAAACATCATATGTATACAAAAGTTCCAAACATTTTTTTTTTCAGAATGTGATAGAAAATTTGATTAGTATTTTGGTCAACAGTTAGGGGAAATTTGGTAATTTTCATTTTTCCTTTCAAAATGTGATAGAAAATGCGTTCTACGATATGATCAGTATTTTGGTTAATAGTTAGGGTCAAATGACCGATACTGTTCAGGTAGGGTTTTCAATTGGAAAAAGACATGGACGGGAAAATTTTGCGGTTGAAAAAATGCTAAAAGAAACATCTAGTAAATTTTTACAAAATGAACTTCGGCAAAACTATTTCATACTAAATTCGCATCAATTTTTTATTCGAAAGGAATGGTAGGCATTCAATGCTTTTAATCGTAAGTGAATGATTTTTAGTTACTATCATTGGAAGCCGCATTTACGGTGCTTTATTGCAGACATAAAAGATGTGAGTTTAAAAAGTTCGAAGTTAATGTTCTGTTGATTCTGATTCTGACAGCGATTTGGAATTTTTTTTATTTGTTTTTAAACGCTTTGTTCTTCCAGTAAAGTTATTATAATGAATTATATTCCTTATTATTTATTTATTTCTACTTTAAAGAGCTCTTTTTTTTTCTTTTTTTCTAAAAAGAAGTATAAATATACAATATATACATACGTCTGTACATACTTTTATATAAATGTTTTATGAAAAAGTTTTTCTAATAAACACTTGTAGCTTCTTAAGATTTATGGCTACTTTTTGTTTGTTTTTAAGAAAAAAATAGTTCGGGAAAAAAAAACTGAATTCAAAACAGATTTCATCTGTCTATAACGGTTCAAAATTATGGCCACATACTTCAAATCAGATTAACTATTGGGACACCCTTATATACCATCTCCAAAATTTACACTTGTTATAGCAGACTTAGCATTACAGCTCCTTGTTAATTTTAACTATCAGTTTACAATTGTTCAACTGCTTCGCAATATATATCAAATTACCAAATTCCAAATTCAACCGTCTATCTATAACCGTTCAACAATTTGGACTTTGCATCAAATTACATAAACTAATGCAACACCCTTTAATTTATAATCTAAAAAGCAATGGACATTCTGTCTAATTTTTAAGCGTTTGTATGAATCAGTTTAAATGTAACACCCATATGTGTCAAAGTACAATAATTTTGGAAACACCCTTTTATTTTTAAATTCAAATTAGAAACTTGTTTTTATAACGGACTTAACCATAAATATTTTTTGTAAATTGCGAGCGCCTGTCTACAACTGTTCAATAGTATGCCATGTACATCAAACTAAGTGAACTATCGAGGCAACCCCTAATTTATAATATTGAATATTAAAACTTATTACTATAGTGGTGATAGTAGTCGTAATTCTGTCCAATTTGCAAGCATTTGTCTATAAGGGTTCAAAAGAAAGGTCAATAAAGGTCAATTTACATCAATTATAGTAACACCGTTTAATTTTTAAATTGAAATTATAAAGTTGTTGATATAGCAAACATAGCAATACAGGTCCCATGTAAGATGTCTGTCTATAACGGTTCAAAAGTCTGGCCACAAACATCTAATTACATTAATTATTGAAACAACCTTTATTTAATATTTATAATTTTAAATGGTTAAATTTGTTATTATAACGTTCAACGTAATCGACATTCTGTCCAATTTTCAAGCGTTTGTCTATAACAGTTCAAAAGATAGACCCATATAGATCAATTTACGTCACCTATAGGGACACACTTTAACTTATAGATTTGTTTTTGTATTACTTTGTGTTATTGGAAGCTATAGTAGTACACAGACATTTTAAATTTTAAAGAAGTTTTCTTTACAGTTTATAATACACGTAATAAACATGTATGTTGTATGGGGACATCCTTTAATTTTTAAGATTATTTACTGTTTTTTAAACGGGGCCGATCGAGAAAATTATAAAATCCAGAATTAAAAAGATATCTTAAACACTTTGCTTTATAAAATTCCTGTCGCTCTATTTAAAATAGAAATTTAAAGAGAATAATTAAGCGTATGTCTTGCAAAAAAAAGCTTGAGCACTTATTTGGACAGGAAACATAAAAAAAGATTCCCTATACTTTTCGCAGGCGGTGGTACATTGTGTTGTCTTTTCATATTATTAGAGGCCTAAATAGAAGAAAACAAACTACGTCTTTAGGTTGCTTAATAAAACGAAACAACTTGTACAAGTTTAGCTAGGCTTCCTGATGAACTGGCTTAAGTAAGCGGTGAACAACTTTTTTTTACCTACAAATTATTTGCATTTTTAGTTTAAAACGTAATGAGATATAAGCATATTATAGTAAATAATGAAACCATAGTTGATTTTTCCTTTTCACCTAACAACTGTTTTTAATTTTGCTATTCTATTCTATGTTTATATTGAAAATAAAGGAATAGCATGGCGAGGGGGGACTTTGACAAAGTCCGATAGTGACATGCTAAATTCTTTATTATAACATAATTTTATACAGTGCCTAGAAAGGCTATAAAATTAGACCCAGACAACGCCGAATTTGATAATTATAATTTTGTTTCTTAATAATATAATTTAAGTAGTATAAACAAATGAATATTAATCCAACTAAAAGTAAAGTATATTTTAATTTCTATATTTATTTAAATTGAGTAGTGATGGCAGAAAATATTTCATTACATATTGTTAGAGTCTACTTTTTCTGGTTTTATTTAAAATTAATATAAGTATAAAATTTGATTTGGAAGTTAAAGGGTGTTCCAATAGTTAATGTAATTTTGTGTATGTAACCAAAATTTTGAACCGTGATAGACAGAACACTGAAACTTAAAAGGGACCTATATTGCTAAATTCGCTATATCAACGAGTTTATAATTTGAATATAGAAATTAAAGGGTGTCCCATAATTGATAAAGATGTACTTAAATGGGCCTCTTTTTTGAACCGTTATAGACAAACGCTTGTAAATTTGGACAGATTGTCGATTGCTATGACCGTTATAGTAACAAGTATTAATATTAGAAATTATTAATTAAAGGGTGCGCCAATAATTCACTAAATTTGATGTATATTGCCATACTCTTGAACAGTTAGACAGACGCATGGAATTTACAACGAACCTGTATTGGGAAGTCCGCTATTACAACAAGTATAAAAGATAGATTTGGAAGGTAAAGGGTGTCCCAATAGTTGATGTAATTTCAAGTGTGTTTCTGTACTTTTGAACCGTTATAGACAGAACGCTGAAGCTTAAAAGGGACCTGTATTTCTAAGTCCGCCATATCAATGCGTTTATAATTAGCTTTTAGAAATTAAAGGGTGTCCCATAATTACTGTAGCTTTACTTATATAGGCCTATCTTTTGAACTGTTATAGACAAACGCTTGTAAATTTGATGGCATGTCGATTGCTATGGCCGTTATAGTAACAGCTGATAATATTTAAAATTATAAATTAAAGTTTGCACCAATAGTTCATTTAATTTGGTATATAGCCATACTTTTAAACAGTTGTAGACAGAAGCTTGGAATTTAAAACGAACCTGTATTACTAACTCCTCTATAACAACAAGTATAAAATTTAGATTTGCAAATAAACGGGTGTCCCAATAGTTTATATAATATGGTGTATGTTGCCGGTCTTTTGAACCGTTATAGACAGACAGCTGAAATTTACAAGGGACATGTTTTGCTAAGTCCGCTATAACAAGAAGCTTATAATTTGAATTTAGAAAGTAAAGGGTGTTCCTAAAATTAATATAATTTATTCTATATGGCCGTATTTTTTGCACCGTTGTATACAAACACCTTAATTTTAGACAGAATGTTCACTACTTTATTTGGTATAATAAGAAGTATAAAAATGTTATATTATAAATTAAATAGTTGATATAATCTGATGTATATGGGCAAATGGATGAACCGTTACAGACAGGCGGTTAAATTTACACAGAACCTGATTGCTAAATCTACTGCAACAGCAAGTATATAATTTGAATTTGGAAATTAAAGAGTAACCCTATAGATGCTGAAATTTGATATTTTGCCAAACTTTTGAAGTTTAGAGATATAAGTGTGTCCCAATAGTTAATTTAACCTAATTTATGTGGCCATAAACTTGAGCTGTTATAGGCAGACATATGAAATCGTTTAGAAGTCGGTTTTTTTTTCGCAAGAATTATTTTAGCCGAACTGTTCGTATGTGGAACAAACTCCCTGAGGAGGTCTTTTCTATCACTTTCAGTGTGCAAGGATTCAAATCAAGTGTCTACAAGCATTACTCCCTCTATCCTCCTTCCCATAACCTAATTTCCTAGTTCTGGCACAATGCGTTGCATAAGTAGGGGTCATCCCCTGAGTGAACACACATTCATAATAAAAAAAATCTGAAGTTGCACAAATCGCAGCAAAGTTATAATAGCTTAATAAGTATCTATGGAATTTACTGCTTTTTAATGCAAAATTTATTTTATTCAAAGTTCAACTGTTTGTCTCTATCGGAAAACCCTTTATTAATAGTAGTAGTTAAATAAAGTCAACATAAATAAATTTATTTTATTTCATTTCTTTAAAATTTATTACTTTTAAAAGTAATTAAAAAGAAATTATTAATAAATTAGTGATTGATGGCATGATTAATGTCTTCTTAGTCAACAGTAAAATATTAAATGAGTTTTTTCTTGTTACGTCGTTAACACATTGTGACGATTTTGATGACAAGCAACAGAACTAAGACAATATAAAACAAATATGATACAGTGACTACGAAAAAAATATAAATTAAGATAATTAAATCTATAACTTTTTCTATCGAAATAAAAAATTGTGAGATGCCTACAGTAAAACGATAATAATGGTAAAAATTATTTGTTCAAATCCTCATGTATTAAGTAGCATGAATGAAAAGTAAAATATATTTATAACACAAATAGTTATAAGAGATAGTTTCAATAATATATAAAAATTACAAAAATAAACATATAAAAAATTAATTCATTTTAGAAATTTGTTTACCAGAAATCACACGCTCCTTAGTGTTTGTATATTTTTGCTTTTGTTTATTTCCGGACGACATGGTCGACGTTGAGGAAGATGTTGAATTTGTTTCTGTGGAGCTTGGTGAGGGTGATGTCGTTGTTGATGAAGTAGGAGATCTCTTTACTGAATTCCGCGGCGACGACATTTTTTAAAAAGGTATTTGAAAATTTTTAATTTATGTTTTGTATTTTCTTTAAAATTTTTCTTAATTACAATTTTTTTCTAAATTATAATTATAATTTATATTCTTGTTGTTGCTTTGCTGTTATTAAAAACATACACAAAGATTTTAAATTGTAGGTATTTTAATTTTCTTCCACTTTTTATTTGAAAAAAAAATTTGGTATTATTTTTGTTGTTGCCAAAATTATAAAAAAAAACTTAATAAATTTTGGTTAAATATATAGATTTTTTATTTCTTTCATTTAGTAATAAAATTTATGTATTTTTGTTTTCTTTTTTTTGTATTATTATGTCTATACATTCACTTTATATTATTTAAAATATAAATTTAATACTTAATGTGCTAATTTTTTTTTATTAATTTATAATTGCAGAGTTTTGGTTCATTTGTGTGGAGCTATAAATCAACAGCTTTTAAAAAATTAGAATACATAACATGCACATATCTCTACATCTAATGATGTAGCGTATTCATGTTAATCTACTTTAATTGTGCATGATTCCTTCAAATATGAATATCTTATGATATTCTCATGAAATATTTATTATTTAAACTAAAAAATTAAATGTATTAATGCGGGGAAAGCATATCCATATGGCCATTTCGCTACTTTTTATAAAGCTCATCAGTGGATTCTACCCAAATTTTGTATAGAAGACGTAAAAGCCTTATATTAAAAGTCAAATTGATTAAATGACAACTAAATTGAATCAATAAAGCAAAAAGATAAGAAAAACTCAAAAACTCAAAATCCTAGAACAACAAACTTTAGATTCATGTGAAATCTAGATTTGTGTGTAGTTTCTGTATTACGAGCTAGCGACTCGTTTAGAAAATTTTTATGAAAAGCACTTAATTTTTTAGTAACTCCAATACAAATTTTCTGGAACAGTCGCTCGATTGTTATAAAGAAACAGCACATTAATACGGTTTTAAAATGTTGCAGTTAAAAATTCAATTTTATTGCAGTATCAGTACAAATTAATTTTTACTGCTATTTTACTGGTACTGCGAAATACCTATCTATTAATTCTTCTTATATCCAAGGTTCTTTATTCTTAGAAAGGCATTGAAAAAGTTGATGTTTGGCAATCTCCTACTTCTGCTCTTCATCATCGAAACTGGAACAAAAGTCATTTTGGGGAGGTTCAGCTTTTGTAATGTGACACATCGATCAGAGAGTCAACTTTATCCCTAGAAATTCTGCAGCTGTGGAAGTACAAGTGGCAGTTGAAACGAATAAAAATTGTAATAAGATTTTTTCTTTTTCAAAAGGCCCACCTTTTAGATTTAAAAGAAAAAAACAACAAGAGGTAATAAATCAAGCACACACAGTTTGAGTTATATTCATCAACTACCTGGTTATGCCAAAAAAGAAATGCAAAAGCACAATGAGTTGTTGTAGTATTCTTGATTATTTTCAGATTTTTTTATATACACGCAGAGAAAAAACATGGTTGTGATGTGGCCACAATAACAATATTATGTTATTTGTAAAGTATTTAGTTGCGATGAAACAATTATAATTGTTACCATTAAAACTTTAGTCACAATAACAATTTTTTGTTAACTTTTAACAATTATACGAGGGCTGATATATATATATATTTCTGGCCTGGCAACACTGAGTGCTGCCAAGTTCAATCTGACATTTCCATTGGAAAGTTTGTCATTTTTAAGCATAATCGTACTCAAAACGTTTTGACGTACGACCATTATTTGTGTTGTTTACAGTGACTTGAAAAAATGAATATAGAAAAAAATGGAATTAACTCGTGAACATTTTCGTGCCATCATTTTTCACAACTTTCGACGTGGATTATCACGACAAGAGAGCATTGATGAACTTAAATCTTTGTATGGCGATGAAGCACCATCCTATAGCACTGTGAAAAATTGGTATAATAAATTTAATAGTGGCCGAAGCTCGCTCAAAGATGAATTCCGTGAAGGTCGTCCAAAAACGGCTGTTGTGCCAGAGAACATTGATGCCGTGCGTGAACTCATAATGCAAGATCGACATGCGGCATACCGAGAGATAGAGACATCCTTAAACATTTCTTCCACCAGCATACATTCGATACTGCACGAATACCTGGCCGTAAAAAAGGTTTGTTCTCGTTGGATCCCGCACAATTTGAAAGTCGCTCAAAAAAAGACTAGTGTCGATTGGTGCAAAGAAATGTTGCAAAAATACGATTGCGGTGCTTCAAAAGATCATGGATCTATGCGTATGAGCCCGAAACGAAACAACAATCGACCGTGTGGGTCTTCAAAGACGAGCAAAATCCAACGAAAGTTGTTTGTGGAAAAGCACTTCGAAGCAAATAGTCGCCTGTTTCTTCGGCAAAACTGGTCATGGGGCGACTGTTCCGCTTGAGCAACGTAGGACGGTCACTTCTGAGTGGTACACTACAATTTGTTTGCCTGAAGTCATCGGAGAAATTCGAAAAACAAACAAGAGAAGACGAATCATTGTTCACCATGACAATGCGAGCTCTCACACATCGGCTCAAACCAGAGCGTTTTTGACCGTCTAAAACGTCAAATTAATGGGTCATCCGCCGTACAGCCCTGACTTGGCACCTAATGACTTCTTATTGTTTCCGCACATCAAGAAAAAAATGCGTGGTCAATGATTTTCGTCGCCAGTAGAAGCTGTTGAAGTGTTCAAAAACCATGTCTTAGAGGTGTCTCAATCGGAGTGGAAAAAGTGCTTCGACAACTGGTTTGAGCGCATTCAAAAGTGTATAAATCATGCTGGAGAACAACTTTAAAAAACAACAAAACCATTTTTGATTATAAATATTCGCATTTTCACTCTTAGGCCAGAAATATATAGAGCAGCCCTCGTACGAAATTAAGTCTGTTTACGTTTAAAAAAATTACAACCTGCAATGGGAGTACATACGAATATTTTTGATAATTTCAATTCCCTCTAATTATTAATTTAATTTATTATTTAATTTAATTTAATTTAATTTTTTTATCATCGAAAACGTGTCTGTGTACACTCTTGCACGAAACATGAATTGGTAATTAAGTACATACTTGGATAAATCTAGCTTCTCTTAGCTCTTCTTCACATGTAAACATTTTAAGATGTATGACTTTATTTTACAACTGACCGTGAATGAAAAGTTATATGTATTTCATTATTTCAGACAACGAATATCGATATTAGTTTATTTTGAAAATAAAATTAAAGTCAAAATATTCCACAGATGTCATCGTGGTCTATACATATTTATATATGGTTCATAAATATTAGTCATACGAATCCATTTATTCATATTTTATTAAAGATTAAAAAATCTTTCTATTGTTTATGTATTTAGCTCTGTTTTTAGGTAGCGACAAAAGTGACACATAAATGAATGTTTATGTTTTATTTGTAGAAACCAAAGACTGTCGTTCAGCTATGCGAAGAGAGATTAATACAATTTATCCAATAGATTTATTTGAAGTCAATGTTCTGCTCCAAGAAAACCAAAACCACAAGTAAATTCAAGAATTTTCTCAATGAAGTTTGACTACATTTAAAAAAAAAAAAATAATGTGACTAATTTCATTAAAATACTTCATTAGAAATGAATTACTTAAGGATAAAGTAACTATGAATACTTTTAACTGTCCTAGTAGTCTCTTTTTGATATTTGAGGAGGTAAATGCAAGATATACTGATAATTGCTGCCCAAATAAAGTGTGGTAATATAATTTTAATCCTTCCCTAAATGGGTACACTGCATTGTTTATTAACTTGATTAAAAACTGCAGTAATCAATACATTTTTAATGGTAATAAAATTTTGTTTGAATTACCAGTATATTTTTACTGATTACAAACATTTTACTGACACTGCAGCACTTATTTCAGTAAAATTTAAAAATTAAATTGTACTGCAGTATCAGTACAAATTTATTTTACTGCTATTTTACTGGTACTGCGAAGTACCCATCTATAAATTCTTCTTATATCGGAGGTTCTTTATTCTCAGAAAGGCACTGAAAAAGTTGATGTTTGGCAATCTCCTACTTCTCCTCTTCATCATGGAAACTGGAACAAAAGTCATTTGGGGGAAGGTCCAGCTTTTGTAATGTGACAATTTCCCGTTAGCACAGCGATCAGAGAGTTAACTTTATGCCTAGTAGTTCAACTAGCTGCGGGACTACAACCTAGCAATCGGATAGGGACTAAAAATGTTCTGCTTATATTATTTTTAATTTAAAAAAATTTGCATATATTAACGATATTTTCTTTAATAATTGATTTTATGCAATGTCGGCTTTGTTTAATAACGTTTTTGATTCGAAGAAAATTAAGACAAATCTTATAATAAACAGAATAAATTTTTAACAACTAAAATAATTGATTTATCTCTATATATAAAAATCACGTATATGTTAATGATCGATAAACTCAAATACTACTGCACCAATTTTGACTCAGTTTTATATGCGTGCTCTATGGGCCGTAAGGAGTGTTTTTCTGTAGTTTGCAGTTCGTCCGACAGATAGCGCAATATTTTGTTTTTTTTGTGTTTTCGCGCCGTAACTTAAAAACTACTGCACTGATTTTGACCAAAATTTATATTTATACTCTATGGGTCACCAGCAGTACTTCTATGCAGGTAAGTGTTCGTCCAACAGATGGCGCAATATTTCGATGTTTACGTGTTTGTGTTTGTGCGCTATAACTTAAGAGCTATATTAACGATTTTGGCTAAAATTTATATATATCTACTGCTCGTGAGGAGTGTTTCTGTGTAAGTAGGGGATTGACCGACTGCTGGCGCCAGAAACGGGGACCGGGCCCAACTAGTTTTATAAAAAAAATCATTTTTATATAATTACAACAATAACACTTTTTATATTTTAAAATAAAATAAAGTTGTTACTAATCACTTTTACAAAACCTGTTTCGATTTTCAAATATCATTTAAAATTGATAGTTATCTCTTTTTATTTTTAAGTTTAACTAATTTATTTGATTTATTTTTAAAATACATATTGTTCGCGTTTTAATAAAAATTTTCTATTTTTTTAATGCCCAATTTAATATTGGCATAAAATATTTTTTTTACTATAATTCTTGTATAATTTGTAAACATTACATCTTTAAATTGGTTTCAATTTATTTAAATATTTTGTTTTTATATTTTTTTATTTAAAGTGAAAACTTTTACATAACACATTTACTGATGCAACAAATTTGTGTTTTTTAATTTGAAAATATTTTTGTATTTATAACATTTAAAATTAAGAACCCTCTACACTTTTCACACAGTTAAACGTGTTTCATTTTTTTTTGTCATTTATCTTGGCTAAATTAATTTTTAACTTAATTAAAGATATACAAGTTGTCGTTATAATAATTTTATGCTTTGTTGGTTGTTAATTTATCTAAATCATCAATATATTGGTCGCTTTATCACAAACAAACAATAGTTGTTGAAACTTGTTTTACTTATAATTGACAGTTTATGTCAGTTTTTTTTTATTTCAAATTTATTTAATTTTAGATTTTTTGTTATTTTCAATTATTTACACCCACTAAAATTGAATGCTTCTTTATTTTGTTAAATAATATTTTTGTGATGTTGAACTTGAACTTTTATATGTTTTACAAATACGAATGGGATGCTGTTTTTT